>CAUYON010119729.1:0-11151 GCA_963573935.1 Arctocebus calabarensis
CCCAGCTATTTTTGTTTGGGTTGCAGCCGTCATTGTTGGTTGGCGGGCCCAGGCTGGATTCGAACCCGCCAGCTCAGGTGTACATGGCTGGCGCCTTAGCCCGCTGAGCCACAGGCGCCGAGCTGAGAATCACATTTCTTACATAGTCCATTTTACAAGTGGGGAAAGGAGGATGGCAGGAGGGAAGAGGTGGACACTGTATCTCAGGATAACTGTGGTATTTATCTTTAAGGTTTGCCAAGGATTATAAGGAAATAGAACCAATTGGCAAAGGTGGATATGGCCAAGTTTTCAAAGCAAAACACAGAATTGATGGAAAGACTTACGTTATCAAGCGTGTTAAATACAATAGCGAGTAAGTAGTAAATGTTTTATTTTTTTCAATGAAAAAATATATTGAACTTGCACTATTCTTTTTAGGCTTCTCTCCTCTTTATTGGTATATCATTTACTTCGTTCTGGTTCTCCTTAAACGTTTTATTCTACGAAGACAAGCTTGACTTACTCTGAAATGATCTTACTTTGTGGTTATTTCGATAAAAAAATGGATATATCTTTGATCATCCTTTTGAGGCTGCCATGAAAAATGGAAGCTGTAGAATCATCGGTTTAAGGTGACCTTTGTCTGTCCCAGGCTCACCTCTTTATCTTATAGATGAGGAGAATGGGATCCAACGATGTGAACTGAGTTGTCGGGTAGAGGCTAGGTGCTAATTGTTCTGGTTGTCTATTATTCATTATAACCTGCTCCAGGATGTCTTAAAAACTGCAATTTATGGCTCAGTGCCTGTGGTTCAGTGAGTAGGGTGCCGGCCACATACACTGAGGGTGGCGGGTTGGAACCCAGCCCACGCCTGCTAAACAGTGACAACGGCAACCAAAAAACAGCCGAGCGTTGTGGCAGATGCCTGTAGTCCAGCTACATGGGAGGCTGAGGCAAGAGAATAGCTTAAGTCCAAGAATTTGAGGTTGCTGTGAGCTATGACGCCACAGCACTCTACCAACTGTGATGTAGTGAGACTCTGTCTCAAAAAAAACCCCAGTAATTTAATGTTACCACCTGACTCTCATGGGCCTGTGGATGAATTATGCTCATCTGGGCTATGACCCCTTGAAGTTTCCAAGGTATTTGCAGTAAAGAGTCATCTGAAACCTGGACTGGTCTGGATGATCAAGCTGGCTGAGAGATGATGCTGGCTATGGCCTGGAGGATCGGCTGTGACTGTCAGTGAGAGCGCACACATGGCCTCATGGTGTGGCCTGGAGGACTGGCTGTGACCGTCAGTGAGAGTACAGACATGGCCTCATGATGTGACCTGGAGGATCGGCTGTGACCGTCAGTGAGAGTACAGACTTGGCCTCATGGTGTGGCCAGGGAGATCGGCTGTGACCATCAGTGAGAAGACAGACATGGCCTCATGGTGTGGCCTGGGCTTCTTTCTCACAGCTTAGGGCTGGATTTCCAGGATCATACCCCAGAACAAGTTAACAAAAGAACAGGAGGGACTGGCAAGTCTTCTTGTGACTTAGTCTTAGAAGTTGCAGAACATCACTTCCAGTACCTCATTACAGAAGTCACTGAGGCCACCTCTAGGGAAAGACAAATAGACTCCTCTTTTTAATGTGAGAAGTGGATGCATGTATGGGGAAGGAAGGAATTTAAGATGACTGTCTTTGGACACTATGAAACGAGGTGGAAGCCCAATCCACTGTGTCCCCACTCTAACCCATTGCTTCCCATATTTGTTTTGTGTATTATCTGCTCCTTCCTTCCCCCTGGATAGCGAGGCTCCTTCAGGAAGGAAAACACATAGTAGCGAGGTCTTCACCAGTTCACCCATCTTGCTCATTCCTCTCTGACAGTTGTAACTTGGCCAGACAGACCCCTCAAAGACTGGAGAAGGAGATGGAAAAGAGAACTTGGATAAGGAAAATTATATAAGCAAAGGACAAGTGGGCAGGGCGGGTCAGGTGCTCCACCTTCCAGTTAAACAAGCTTATGTCCTATCCCTCTGGACAATGCGTGGCCTGTGAAAGACCCTCATACCTACTCAGCATCAAAGCAAGGTTTAGTCCTTCTTCATTGTTTTATCTGACAGGAATGCAGGACTGTCGTTCCTTCCATTAGATCACAATTTTTTAAAATGGTAATAATGTTGATGATATCTTGGATCCATCTCTAGTAACCTATAAATTGGAACAACGTGTTTAAAAATATACTTGGAAGGGCTCGGCGCCTGTGGCTTAATGGGCTAAGGTGCCAGCCACGTACACCTGAGCTGGCAGGTTCGAATCCAGCCCAGGTCTGCCAAACAACAATGATGGCTGCAACCAAAAAATGACCGGGCGTTGTGGCGGGCGCCAGTGGTCCCAGCTACTTGGGAGGCGGAGGCAGGAGACTCGCTTGAGCCCAGGAATTGGAGGTTGCTGTGAGCTGTGATGCTACTGCACTCTATCCAGGGTGACAGCTTGAGGCTCTGCCTCAAAAAAAAAAAAAAAAAAAAAAAATATATATATATATATTTGGAAGTGTGAATCTGGAGCCATAAAAATGTACTTACACACTTTGACTCAAGGATTTCCTATTTGGGAACTTGTTCTAAGAATTTTATCCAAATTATGGTGATATATTAATACAAGAAAATATAGGCCAGGCATGGTGGCTCACACCTAGCACTCTGGGAAGCAGAGATAGGAAGATCCCCTGAGGTCAGGAGGTGGAGACCAGCCTGGGCAACAGTGAGTCCCTCTCTCTACCAAAAATAAAAAAAAAACTAGCCAGGTGTGGTGGTAAGTGCCTGTAGTCCCAGCTTCTCAGGAGGCTGAGGCCAGAAGATCACATGAGCCATGAGTTTGAGGTTGCTTTGAGGCTGTCATGATGCCATGGCACTCTAGCTAGGGTGATAGAGTAGCACCCTGCCTCCAAAAAAAAAAAAACAGACATAAATCACAGTGAAAAATTAGGATAAACAAAATGTCCAGCAACAGAGAAATGATAAAATATGTTTTATTCTCTCCCCTAGTCAGGGGCTATTATTTTGCTGATATTAAAAATGAGAGTTATAGGACAAGGGGGCCCGTTTTTGGTCTGCGGCAGATGTACCTTGCTCTCCAAATCTTGCAGAAAGATAGGCTTGGACACCTCAAACTTTGTTTCATGGCTTACCTTAAAAAAAAAATGAAAGTTATATACTGAAATATTTACACATGAAATGATTTGATGTTGGAAGTTGCAGCAGAATAATTAAGAGGAAAATGAAATAGATAAGAGTATAGATTGGCTGGGAGTCAATACTGTTTCATCTGGTAATGGCTATGTGGGGGTTCATTATACTATATTCTCTGCTTTTTAAATGTTTTTTATGTTTTTAAGCCTTATGTTAACAACTTTATAAATGATGTTTATACAAATTGTGTTGCAGCAAGGAAAATTAGAAAGACAACATGTTATATGGCAAAATAGGATAAAAATTAAATGTAATTACAAACACAGAGACATGTATGTGTAGAAAGACTGTAAGAAATAGTCCAGGCTGGCATAGTTGCTCATGTTTGTAATACCAGCATTTTGGGAGGCTAAGGCAGGAGGATCATTAGAATCCACGGGTTGGAGACCAGGCTGGGGATCGTAGTGAGACTGCGTCTCTACAAAAAACATAATCCAAAGTAATAACTAATGATTTTGTGGGATTTAGTGGTATCAGTATTTTTCCTTCATTTTTACAAAATCAGTATTTTTCCTTCATTTTTACAAAAAAATTTTATGTCGTAGAGTTATAGAAGTTTTTTAATTAAACATGAAATTGTAAAATGTTTACTTATCTTTCCTCATCTTTGAAATCTCAAATTTATGTACTCCATTTAGCTTGGAATTGTTTTAGTTCTTCAAAACACATCCTTATACAGTTCCCACAGTCTCTGCATAATTTATCCTTTGTGTGTGTGTGTTTTTTTTTTTTTTTGTAGAGACAGAGTCTGACTTTATCGCCCTCAGTAGAGTGCTGTGATGTCACACAGCTCACAGCAATCTCCAACTCCTGGGCTTAGGCGATTCTCTTGCCTCAGTCTCCCGAGTAGCTGGGACTATAGGCACCCACCACAACACCCGGCTATTTTTTTTTTGCAGTTTGTCCAAGGGCCGGCTTTGAACCCTCCACCCTCGTTATATGGGACTGGTGCCCTACCCACTGAGCCACAGGCGCCACCCTGTTTTTTTTTTTTTTTTTGAGACAGAGCTTCAACCTGTCGCCCTGGGTAGAGTGCCATGGCATCACAGCTCACAGCAATCTCCAACTCCTGGGCTCAAGCTATTCTCCTGCCTCCACCTCCCAAGTCGCTAGGACTACAGGCGCCCACCACAATGCCCGGCTGTTTTTTGGTTGCAGCTGTCATTGTTGTTTGGTGGGCCCGGGCTGGATTCAAACCTACCAGCTCAGGTGCATGTGGCTGGGCCTTAGCTGGTTGAGCCACAGGCAATGAGCCCTCTTTGTGTGTTTTTGCCACACATTGAAAGTCCTGAATTCAGTTCTTCATGCCGTCTGGGTTACCTACCCTTGCTGCCCAAATGGGGTTTGTTTGTGAAGACCAAAATTTCTTAACACAGGTCTAGAAAAAATATAATGTAAAAATTGCATCACTGGCATTTCAGAGACCACTGCGAGTGATTTTTAAATTATCTGATGTTTAGAACTATTTAAGTCACTGCTATTTCTTTTGTACCGAGAGTGAGAGCAGCTGTTGTCCATCCCCCACCCTCCATGTTCACTGTTTCCTTTGAGCCTCTTGGCTTTCGTTCTAAACTTGGTGTGGGAACTACAGCAGCCATTCAATAATGGAGTGTGGACAGTGGTGTCCTGTTGCACGACGTGTTTTGTAGTCATCATTTGGGATGTATAGTGACACTCTCATCTTCTGTTTGCTTTATCTAGGAAGGTGGAGCGTGAAGTGAGGGCCCTGGCAGACCTTGATGAGCATGAGAATATCGTTCGCTACCATGGTTGCTGGGATGGAGAGGATTATGATCCTGAGACCAGTGGTTACGATACTGAGAATAGTGGCTATGATTCCAAGAACAGCACAAATAATTCAAGGTAACTAAAAAAAAAATTCTCACAGCCATAATAGGATGGAACAAAGCTGTCATTTACTAGTGTGGACCACTAGACAAGGCCACATCACGTTTAATAATCACAACCGCCTCCAAGAGACACTGTTATTTCCCCATCCCTGCAGGCTAGGAGACAAGGACACCCTTTTCTTCACGCCTCTGCAGGTTTCATACTTGCTCTTAAACACCTATTTTACATCCTGGGCTGTCTTTAAGATCTCAGATTTAGCTTTCCTGCCTCAATTGTGTCACGTGCAGTGTTGCTTCTGTGCTGGCTCCAGTGCAGGCCAAAGATGCAGTCCAGTGAAGAAAGCTTCAACATGCATTTGCTGCATCTGGGGCTCCCTCCTCAGCTGCCAGCACTTTTCCAGCCCTCTGTTAGGCCCCTGACTGTGTAGGGCTGTCCAAGGGTCTCTTTTGAATGCAGCCAACCACTTATGATGGGGCGGTGAGCAGTGAAAAGAACTTCGAGACAAAGAACTGTGCGTCTCTCAACTTTGTCTCAGTTACGCCAGTGCCAATGAGCTGGAAATTCCAAAGAGCATCCCCCTTCATCATTCAGACTTTCCAGGCGACAGCCCTGTTACCGAAATCCTGAGGCCGCTGGGGGACAATTTATTCTTTGTCTCCTGCCTCCAGACCCATCTCTATCCCATGAAATCAAGAATTTTATCATCAATTTCAGGAGTTATTAACCATCAGAACTTCTTCAGCTTCCAGCAAATTCTTTTTTTTTTTTTTTTTTTTTTTAGACAGAGCCTCAAGCTGTCACCCTGGATGGAGTGCTGTGGCATCACAGCTCACAGCGACCTCCAATTCCTGGGCTCAAGCAAGTCTCCTGCCTCTGCCTCCCAAGTAGCTGGGACTACAGGCGCCAGCCACAACGCCCGGCCATTTTTTGGTTGCAGCCGTCACTGTTGTTTGGCAGGTCCGGGCTGGATTTGAACCCGCCAGCTCAGGTGTACGTGGCTAGTGCCTTAGCCCGTTGAGCCACAGGCGCCGAGCCCCAGCAAATTCTTGACTTCCTCTTCCTGTTTCCTAGCCAACATACATATGAAGAACATAAATTGATATTGAGGCCAACTTGGTCCAGAAAAAAATATAAAACATAATTAATAAAAATCAGTCCTCCACCTTACATCTACCTAGAGTACCTACCTACCCTTGCTTTTTTCTTTTAGGTTTGTTTTTCCTTTCCTTCTCTCTGCCTATAATCCCCGTGGCAGAAAGGACAGTGTTTAGCTCATTTCCTCATCTTTAGGTCCCTGTTCTGTGCCTTTCACAAAAGATCCTCAAATAGAGTCTTTAGTAGATTGATGGTGAATTAAATTGTTTGAATGTTACACTATATGACAATGAAATTTAGTTTTCTGCAACTTCATGATAGTTAGTGTTCCTGTTCTTGTATACCAGCAAAGATGATCATGGATCTACAGCAATAAAGAATGAGAAGGCTCATACTCTATAAATTAGCTAAACAGATAACCTCTGGCTATCTGGGAACCTATATTTTAAATAAGAAATGCTTTATTATGCTTTGATTCAAATTTGCTATGTTTAGATTTTTGTTTTAAGACATGTTTGGGGGTTTTATTTGTGTGTTTGCTGTGAGGCAGAGTCTCACTCATCTTCGTGAGGGTGCCATGGCCTCAGCGTAGCTCACAGCATCTTCAAACTCCTGGCTCAAGAAATTCTTCTGCCTCGGCCACCCAGGTAGCAAGGTCAACAGGTGTGTACATCTGCACCCAGCTAGTTTTTCTATTTTTAGCAGAGACAGGGTCTTGCTCTTGCTGAGGCTGATCTGAACTCCTGAGCTCAAGAGATCCTCCTGCATCAGCCTCCCAGAGTAGGATTAAGAGGTGGCCTGTTTTGGGGTTCTTAAGATAAGGTATAACTTCTTAAAAAATATATTTTTAAGGCTGGGCACAGTGGCTCATGCCTGTAACCCTAGCCAAGGAGGCCAAGGCAGGTGGATTGTTTGGGCTCAGGAATTCGAGAGCAGCCTGAGCAAGAGTGAGACTCCATCTCTACTAAAAATGAAAAACTGAGGCAAGAGGATCACATGAGCCCAAGAGTTTGAGGTTGCTGTGAGCTATGACACCACGGCACTCAACCACGGGCAACAAAATGAGACGGTCTCAAACAAAAACATACAAACAAAAAATATGTATATATATATTTATAAGTTTATTTTTATTGTTATATTTAACATTCTGTGAATTTTATATCCAGACAAATGACCAGGTGTCTTTTCATCCAAATGGAATTCTGTGATAAAGGGACATTGGAACAATGGATTGATAACAGAAGAGGCAAGAAACAGGAGAAAGCATTGGCTTTGGAATTCTTTGAACAAATAACAAAAGGAGTGGATTTTATACATTCAAAACAGTTAATTCATAGAGATCTTAAGGTAAGGTCGAAAATGTACTTTGTTAGCTGATAAATATAATTTAACAATTTTAAATATTCTTTAGTTTTAGAATCATGATTGATTGTCATGAGGAAATAATATCTCTGATCTTCTGAGGTTAGAAAGGGTCTAGAACTTGCCACATTAACATTCCATAGAATACTCAGAAGGTCTCCAGGGCTAGTGAACTTGAGACAGTAAACTCTGTAGGCCCATTCAGTTCTGGTTCTATTTGGCTGATAGTCACATCTCAGTTGACTATTATTAGCTTTTGTACACAGGACATTTCCACACAAATGATTGCAGTGGTTGGCATAGTCATTTGATAGCTCCATCCCCTCCTCTGCTGCTCCTCTGGCTTATTTGAGAGACAGAGGGACTCTGTTGAGTGAGGCTTTGGAAATGTGGTTTCCTAATCTTTCAATTATTCTTTTTGTTTGTTTGTTTTTGGAGAGAAAATCTTGCTCTGTTGCCCAGGCTAGAGTGCCATGGCATCAGCTTAGCTCACAGCAACCTCAAACTCCTAGGCTAAAGCCATCTTCCTGCCTCGGCCTCCTGAGTAGTTGGGACTATAGATGCATGCCTGCCATATTTTTCTATTTTTAGTAAAGATGTAGTCCCGGCTTGGCGCCTGTGGCTCAATGAGCTAAGGCACCAGCCATGTACACCTGAGCTGGCAGGTTCGAGTCCAGCCCGGGCCCGCCAAACAACAATGACGGCTACAACCGAAAAAAACTGGCTGGGTGTTGTGGCGGGTGCCTATAGTCCCAGCTACTTGGGAGGCGGAGGCAAGAGACTTGCTTAAGCCCAGGAATTGGAGGTTGCCGTGAGCTGTGATGCCACGGCACTCTATCCAGGGTGACAGCTTGAGGCTCTGTCTCAAAAAAAGAGATGTAGTCTCAATTCCTTTATTTACCAGCCTTTTCTGATCACTCTGGACCTGCCTCTTTCTGTTCTAGGCAGAAGCACCTTATATGGGTGTGTCTTGGCTATCTGCTAACCCCACCTGTCTAAAACAGCCAAGAGTAAGGAATAAAGCAAAAAATTTCCTGCAGAAAAAGAAGTGCCCATGTATGTAGTTATTTGTTAGGCCTATACAGAATTAGAGGCCTCTAAAAGGTTTTTGTTTCTTGGTCTGCCTGAGGGCTGGATGGCCAACACCTTGGTGTTTGAGTCCACCTGGTTCTAATATCTCTCTTTAACAATATTTGAAGGCGGCGGCGCCTGTGGCTCAGTGAGTAGAGCGCCGGCCCCATATGCCAGAGGTGGTGGGTTCAAACCCAGCCCCGGCCAAAAACTGCAAAAAAAAAAAAAAAAAAAACAATATTTGAAGGTGTTCTTTGAAGTTGGAACATTGTCAGGAGGATGGTCAAAAGAATACATGTGTGACTATCCCCTCAGTGTGGAATGAAGCATACATGTCCAATAGAACCTCCTTAGGTGACTGCCTCCCTACATTGACCACCCCCTTGAGTTGACCTAATTTTCATAGACTGGACGTGCACCACATGTACGTACCAGGACAGTAGGCCCACTTCTTTATGTTGACCAGTTTGTTGCAGTCCCTTGGGGCCCAACTTACAGAAGTTATACTGTATTTAAATAACACACTATGCACAATTTTTTATTCATAGAGTAATTTGCAAATAAGTACAGAGTGTAGGTGTTAACTTCCGGGCCTTCCTCAGGATGAATTAGTGACTTTCAGACTGGTGCCCACCTCTGTTCTGCCAACTCTGTCCTGTCGCCGGCATGCTCTGCGCCCTGTGTTGTGGATTGAACTTTCCTTATTTCTCTTTGCAGAGAGTTTTTGCTCTGGCTGCAGTTGCTCAAAAGTCTGACTTCTACACAGAGCTTTCTTTCAGCTTCCTCTACCTGACTGCTACAGTTGCTGTTTCCTTTCATCTGGTAGAAGGCGAAAGTGAAAGAGTACATTTTCTGTGTTATGCTTTGCAAAATAGCAACTGTAGGTGGCTTTGACAGAGAATGGTGTTTATCCAAAACAGCCCTTATAAAAATCTCCCTATGTTCACCACTTCCCTTTTGGAATCTTAAGGACTACACCAGAGGTGCTGGCAAGGGATATAAGGGCGTTTGGAGTCCTGGGTGTGGGGACTTTTCTTTTCTTTTTTTTTGAGACAGAGTCTCACTATGTGCCCCTCCATAGAGTGCTGTGGTGTCATAGCTCACAGCAACCTTCAACTCTTGGGCTTAAGCTATTCTCTTGCCTCAGCCTCCAAGTGGCTGGGACTACAGGTGCGATTTTTTTGCTGTTGTTGCAGTTGCCATTGTTGTTTAGCTGGCCCAGGCCGGGTTCAAACCTGCCAGCTGTGGTGTATGTGGCCGACGCCGTAACCACTGTGCTACGGGCGCCGAGCCACGAGGGAACTTTTCTATAAAAGGTCTGGTCTCCTGACAGGTCCAGGCTTGGTCAGCCTGTACTGTGCCCCCTACATAAAGTTTACACCTTCTTCTCATGCTCTACGGCCCTGCATTTTGTCTAATTGTACTGTAACTGGTCAGACAAATTTGGCATTATTCAGTATCATTTTTATTTTGAATGATCTATAAAAAGTGATCTGATATTCCTACTAAAGTCTCATCCAGCTTAGATATATACTCTTCTGGTAGACCAGCAGATTTCACTTATAAACCCACCACATAGTTGTTCTCACATTGTAACTTGAACATAGCACAGAAACGTTTTTCTATCCACATCCACCCCACACATCTACACCCTGCCATCTGTAATTTTGGTGTTAGGTTCCAATCTAGCTGTTAGTTGAATTCTAGTCGAACTGCTAATTTCTTCGTGGGTCATCTCTGCTCCTCCTTCAGCCAAGCCTGAGCTTGTGGCCTCCTCTCTCTCCGTTCCTTTCCCAGGCTCTTTCCTGAGTGCCACCTCATAGGGTCTTAGTGTGTATAGCTCAACATTGTTTTGAAAGTCTAGCCTTTTCAAAAATGGCAAAATATTAATTTCCTCACCTACTTCCTTCCTGTTTTGATTTCTTTAGCATATTGCCCAATACCCTCTGTGAAACTGAGGAAATGACAACTTCTCCTTCTGTCCCTATTTTTTTTCCTTTGTTAGAAAATATGCTTCAAGAATTGCATGAAAAAAAGATTTCAGTGCCAGTTACTAGTTTCTGGTTAGCGTCGTATGCTTTCAAGTTGGTGGAGATGTGTTTGTTAAGAAGTTGTCAGGGGCTGGGAGCAATTGTTGTAAAAAAGGCCCTCAGGAGAAATTCTGCTCGGGATGAGCTGCAGTATTGTTGGGAACAGAGTCACTGGGAGAATCCGAACGGAATGGATCCTAAGGGTGTCCACTTTAGCCTCCGTCAGATCTGGACTCAAGTGTGCAGCGTTTCCTCACGTGGATGTCTATTGACCAACACTGTCAGTATATTAGGGTACCTTAAAGCAAATCTTTTGGTCGTTTTCACCCTCTAGGCCTGGATCCATCCCCTGGGACCCTGCAGAGTACCTTTCACTTAACAGGTCTTCAGATATTTTTTTTTTTTTTTGAGACAGAGCCTCAAGCTGTCACCCTGGATAGAGTGCTGTGGCATCACAGCTCACAGTAACCTCCAATTCCTGGGCTCAAGCAAGTCTCCTGCCTCCGCCTCCCAAG
>CAUYON010119730.1:0-10245 GCA_963573935.1 Arctocebus calabarensis
GGAAACTTATTAAATGTAGAGTATCAATGTCTTTATATAGTGATCAAGAAAATGCCATGAAGGCTATCTGTAACAGTACGATCAAAACATTTCTGAATGTATATGAATCGTGCCCTATGATTGCACCAATGTACAGAATTACGATTCAATAAAATTATAAAAAAATAAAAAAATAAAATAAAATAAAATAAGGTACATTTTTGTACAAAGCATCTTCCCAAACATCATCTTAAACTGGCTTTTTGCAACATATTAAGACATATAGGTATTTCAAATGGCCTGTATCCTCTAATTACAAGAGACTTGTAAAAATACATACATTAAATTCCTATCCATGATTGACTAGAGTCTAACAAATTGGCAGAGTGATGATGTATCTTACAAAGGAATCTTAATGCTCCCTTATAGTGATTTTCTAATCGCTATCTCCATTTGAAGCACTACTTGAAAAAACCCTCAATCACCTCTAAGTTTATCTCTTCTAGAAGGAAGCCTAGAGATGGATTCAGGAGGCCTGAAGCTTATATAATTTCAACTAAAGCTCTTCAAAACAAATAATAGCAAGCTACCAAGATAAAATTAGGTCAGGGCCTTGGTCTGGGACCTCTGAAAAGGAAAGAACCCTAAAGATTAAGTTTCATCAGCTTCAAATCCACTTCTGCTTGTATTCAATACCTTGGCCAAATGATTTCATTGAAACCGAAATTAGTGAATCACATAATGATAGAGCTATAAAATCCTTAGGAATCCTCTAATCTTCAACCACATTTACTTGATAGGTATAAAAACCAAAAGTTTTAGGTCTATCAAAGCCATGGGTAAAACCAGAACCCAGTTCTATCATGCTGCAACTTGGAGTGGCCGGTCTGCTCAAATGATCATTAAATTCTCATCTTGGAGGTCCTGCTGCTTCTAACACCAGAAGTTCAGAAATGGCCAGAAATGACTCCACAAAATTAAAGTGCTTTAAGATATTTGTTCAACCTTAACCTAAGTACAGCCTAATAAGTGTCCGAAAGTAATGGAAACGAATGAGTTAGTTAATAGTTTGGCAATCCAGCCACTAGGAATCAATGATAAGAAAGTTCTATAAACAAGAAATAGTAACCCAAGGAAGAAATTTCTAGGTAAGTACAGTTTACATTCAAATCTCTGTCCCATAAGTGAAAGAAACACCTGCTGGAGGCCCTGAAGTCTTTTCCAACCCTCATACAATAAGAAAGACCTACAG
Source organism: Arctocebus calabarensis (assembly GCA_963573935.1). Classification (NCBI taxonomy): domain Eukaryota; kingdom Metazoa; phylum Chordata; class Mammalia; order Primates; family Lorisidae; genus Arctocebus; species Arctocebus calabarensis. Next base: position 1,232 of record CAUYON010119730.1, read on the forward strand.
ACCTCCATCTGTCAGTTCATGTTCATTCACATAAAATAATGAGGGAGTGACATGCTACAGCCTGATAGGCAAGCCAGGGGCCGGCAGAATCGCAAAGCTTCCTGATGGAGGGGTCATATTGCACTGTTACATGAAAGAAGTCTATGGAATCACCTTCTCCTTAGAATCCTTAAAAGAATCTCATCTTTTTAAGAAACTGATTTCACAGGGACTCAAACATCTCTTGGAATTCTATCAATCCCTCTGCTTCTACATAAATAGAAAGGCTATCCATGTACCATTCTCAGGACTGTAGCCAACGCCCTCTCTGCCATTTTTTCTCCCCCCAAATATGTTGGCATATCATTAGGTAGGAGAAGGCACTAAAGCACCAAGGGGGCATGCTGCATTAAAAATCTTTCCCTGGCTTACTGCTAGAGAAGTTCCCAGCTGTCTTGTTAGCATTTGTCAGATCCTTCCTATATGCTGCATAGTGGAGACACCAGTTTTTGATCGACTGCAATTATTGACAAGGGAGAAAATGTGACCACAATTATTGAAAGAACTGCAGTTATTGATGAGTCTTTGTCTTGGTTGGGGCTTTAAAAATATCAAAACATAATGCATAAAATTTGGTCTTAAGAATTTTTAGGACCAGACAAATTATAAATAAAATTTAAATGGGTAAATGGCACAAATAACTCTATCTAAATAACATGAAGTATATTAATTCAACCTTACCAAAAAAAAATCAGGAAAAGCAAATGTAAAGGTTATCAGAAAATACAGATTAACTCTTCCCCAATCCCACCATAGATATAATTTCTAGTCTTTAGTTATATTATATACACTTTAGTTATATCAAGAAATGTTGTGTAATAATAGTGTCCATTACTTGGGGTGTTTTATCATATGTTATGAAAAATAAAAAACATCAGTGTGACTATGAAATGCATCATAATCTTGCATTTGCATAATTCTCTGTTTAAATGCATAGTTCTCATGTTATATTAGCTTTAAAGGTACAGACTACATTTTATATGATAAAATGAGTTTGTAGAGTGAATAGAACTAAATTAAGCACTAGAACTCAATTAAAATGGATCGTAGGACTTTTGTAGCTGATCCATTTACTCAAGTCAGCTAGATTTAGAACACACCAGGAGATTCACATTGCCTTGGAAAATCTTTTGTAAAAGCCACTAAGACACTAACAATGTACCAAGTCTCTCCAGTATGAAATTCATTTTCCAAAATACAACTTCCATATTCTGAAAATCAAGCCAACAGACAAACATCAATGAAGAGTTGGACTTTATGTTTAAGGAATCATACTATTCTTTGGAACCTTCACCATACCTTTTATCTCAGGGTAATCCTTCACCACATCCTTACATTAAGGTAATCTTCAGATGTAAGTTACAATTTTCAGTGACCCATCTATTTATACAGATATTTTTTTTTCAAATTTTCGGTCTATGACAAAGAACTGATTGATTCTAAACAGGCATCTACATTTATTAAAGGTCAAATTCTTCTCCACCATGGTCTAGAAGTCACTAGGAGCGTCTCTGTAGCAGCTGCCACCTGTATGTTCCTGCTGCCTCTGATCAACAGTCCCCAAAGCAAATATGCTCACTGTGTCCACCAAAAGGGACCAGTTTGGGATAATAAAATAAGATGATGAACCAATCTGGCTCCTATAGGGCTCACACCTTTTGACTATCTCGCATGTAGATGCAGTGGAAGAAATTACTTAATGAATCTAAGAGTGAAATTGAAGTCTTTTTTAATTCTAACTCCTTTATTTGCTTTGTGTGTCTTCTCTCACAATATAAAGACTCCCAAGAGGCCAGAAATGTTACCCAGTGTCTTAAGAGTGGGCCTCGTCTCATTCTAAAGACAAAACACCTTGTTCTTTAAGAAGCTGTAGTTGCTTCTGGCTTCCATCTTACCCTCAAGAAAGTGTGTTCATATGAAAACTCCAAGGCTCAGAGAGAAGTACAGGACTAAGCTCCCCCAACCCCAGCTGCAAGCTTCAATGAGGGAGGCCAGCAATTCCTATCCACTCCCAGCAGCAGCAGGTACCTGGAGTCTCAGGTAGGAAGTCGAGGAAGTGACTGGGAGGTCTTTAAGAGACTATAAGTGGAATTTTAACAAGTAAGAGTTGTATTTTAGGTTTCACATGACATCCTCTGCCTGCTTTCAGGGCTCTCACAATGTGGTATCACATACTTTGGGTCTCAGTTCCCCTTCCAGTCTAGAAACCTCTTACACAACTCTTTATCTCCAAAGTCGACTGCAATAATCTATATATAGTAGGTGCTTAATATTAATCAATTACTGATTTTCATTCTAGAAAGAACTAACCTGATCAGAATGGAATTGACAGCTAAGAAGAGAGAAGCTGGACACCTGATTTAGCCTCACCGGGAAAGCAAACTGGCAGACGAGAATTTTCTAGAGAACTCAAATAAGTATATCCATTGTGGTAAGCAAAAATTAAACGAAGAGGAAAACACTTAGATTTCCATTTCAACTGCTCAACCAAAACATTTACCCCATATTGTAGTGAGTGAGGCAGAGGACAAAGAAAAATGGAAGACCCTGGAATCAAACAGACAAGTTCCAATCTTGGTTAACCCTTTGCTCACTGCATGACCTTAGACAAATGAGCCCCTTTTAAGCCTCAGTTTTTTTCACCTCTAAAATGGAGATAATGAGCCCACCCACAGAGAACTGTTGTTAGGAATATATAAGACAACAAATGCTTGGAAGATAGCAGATGCACAATAAATGGTAGCTATTACAAGCCTAGCTTTTGAAACTCCAAAGTAAAATCTTAACTGGGGAAAAAAGACTCTAAGCTTTTAAATAATTTCTAACTGACATGTGTATCACTTACCAACTCCATATCTAGTCCTATAATAAGTCTTGGTAAATTCATCACAGTCGCAAAGGAGCACTTTCCTTCCCCACACATTGATGGTGGTTCCTATGGCCAGGTCACTGTCTTTGTAAAATTCTTGTTCTACTTTTCCTAGCTAATAAAAACAAAGGAACATGGGATTGGCACAATGGACCTTCCAAAGAACTAGGCATCCCTTCCCAGAGAAAAAAAAGAAATCAAAAAATAATCAATTGTATCATTTATAGCTAAATTTTTTATCATTTATTTATTTATTTATTTGCAGTTTTGGTCAGGGCCAGGTTTGAACCTGCCACCTCCAGCATATGGGGCTGGTTCCCAACTCCTTGGAGCCGCCCTGTAGCTAAATTTTTTAAATTAAATCAAAAGGCAATCAGCCGGTATTAATATTCTAAAGCATTATTTTAGCACTGCAGTGCTTGTAAATAGCAATTCAATGCATGTATTTATATATGCATTTAAGCATATGTATTATTGATAAATAGCACTACAATGCATATATTTATGTATTCGTTGATTTCATTCACAATCTCATAAGAGAAGAATATGTAACTCGCTCACTATTCAAATTCCAGAGAAGTCACATTCTAAATAATAGTAAAACATGAGATTCCTTGCCTTGTATTTATCCAATAGGTAACCAATCATTCGATTCTCTGTGAAGCCGCCATACACATTGAGAACTGTTCGATCTGTTATCTGGCCTGGTTGATAGATTCCAGGTGGGCCATACTGAAAGACAAGATCAAAACAAGGTAGTAGGACTTAATCCATTCTCTTTCTTTCCATAACACCAGACTTGGCATACTTGGTACTTAATAAATATTTGTTGAGTGAATTAATAAAATGAAGTAATTGATATTAATGCACATTGTAAATGTCAGCTGTGCCATTATTATTTTATATTTAGCCTATTTTTCAAAGCCATTCTAAAAACAGGTTTCTCTGGTACCTCCTAGCTACCCACTGTGCACATCCAGAGCTCCCTCTGGGACAAATTCTGCTTTCCCTGCCTCCAAGCAATGCAGCAGAGCTTCTGGCAGTGGACTCAAAGACTGTGGGAAAGCCTCCTTATGAGGACTGAATGGCCCGCAGTTGTTTGCATCAGAAATAGGCGTTATGGTGACCTTTTCAGGAGCAGTAAGAATTAAAAGATACTTTATCTAAATAATACATACAATATAACATAGAACTGTTGAAAAAAACTTCTATATTTTTATGTGTCTTTATATGCATTTACAGATCCTTAGTGTTATTTACTATATTATCAAATTTTAGAGATGGGAAAATGAACTCATACAGGATAAGTGACTTGCCCAAGATCTCACAGCTATGAAAGGGCAGACCAACAATTTTATTCCAGGTCTTCTGTCTCTGCTGCACCCAACTTACATTAGCTCTCAGATGGCCACAAATATTTGTAAAAATCAATCTGACAACTCTTTCTATTAGTAAATAAAATGCAAAAAATATCATTACCACTAGCTAGTGGCTTGGTGGTGACCAGTTGTTACACTCGTGCATAAACCTGTGTGTATATGTATGTGTGCATGGGTGCATACACATGTGGGTGCACGTACACGTGTGTGTGTATTCACAACCCAGATCAACACCATTGCCTCTCCTGAGTAGGCTACAGGGGCATATACCAGAGCCCCAGCTAAAGCCATGGGTACATATTTTTGTACAAATTTTTGAGGGAAAAATAAGAATAAGCATTATACCTGGGTAGTATTAATTCCATATCTATATGAATGTTTTTAATTATTTTTCTTTTTGCTTGTACATTAAAAGTGTAACCCTATAAAGCAATTAATGATATCCATATGCGAAATAATACCCTAGAATATGGTAGTCCTGCCCCCTCTGGGCAACCCCCACCCCCAGCCACCCTCTGACCAAGCAGGCACTGCAGCTGCAGGAACCTCCAGTCCATCTGGCTGATCACACCAGACACCACCGCTGCTGCCATGCTGGAAGCAGGCAAGCCACAGATGGCAACACAACCGTTAGCATCAGGACCTCAGGAAAAGGAGGGCAGAAGTGGCCATGGAGTGGCACCTCCTTCTCTGTCAGCATTGTGCAGCCACTACCACCTTCCTTTCCAAAACTAAAACTAGAGACCTTATTCCTAAAAATGTGGGCCAAAAATGTGGGTATGCATTATACATGGCAAATATGGTAATTCTTTCACTAAGGAGTCATTTACTTTCATAAGCCTGTGAACTCGATGAATAGGTACTTATTCTTACATTTCACTTTTTTCCCTTTACTTGCCTTAAGTTCAGAATGTTCCAGCTCTAATTTATTATATTCTCTGCATTACCTTCATACATGTATATTAATGGAGAGCACAAAATGGGAGTTTTCTAAAGACTTGCACTAGTATATGGCAACTGTCATTACACAGGCATAACACACAGCATTTCAAACTGTGACTTGAGTCTCTTGACCCACAAGCAAATTTAGAAAGTGATTCAGTGTCCACTACTCACCTTGGGTAGCTTACTCCTCCGTAGGAACAGTGATGTAGCATCCCGGCCTGAGTTGTGTGGCAACACTTCTTTGATTTCAATAGTGTCATCACACAAGAAATAATGCAGAATGAGTTCTCTACGGTCCCCATACAATGAAATTGAGTCATCCCACAGGCAAAAGAAACGCAAAACCTTCGTATCAAACGCAAGGAACTGTCCTAGGGTGTCAAAAGGCTCATAGGGACGTAAGGGCTCCACGCATTCCAGCTTCTGCAAATGGAGAAAATGTCAATAGTCACAAATTTTGCATAATCACTTCTTGGATAAACATAATTAAATGAAAAATATATAAAGATATATTTTCTATAGACTGTTCTGTGATTTTTGTTTTTGAGACAGAGTCTAGCTGTTACCCTGGGTAGCGTGCCTTGATGTCACAGCTGACAGCAACCTCAAGCTCTTGGGCTCAAAAGATTCTCTTGCCTCAGCCTCCTAAGTAGCTGAAATTACAGGTTCCTGCCACAATGCCCAGCTAGATATTTTTAAAAATTTCAACTGACCATGGCATATTATCATATGCATCTATAACAAGTTTTAACCTTAAGAATACAAACAGGTATTAAGAAATTTTTCATATTAAACATTATTTTAATATGCTATTATATTATTTTTGGGAACCGAATTTTCTCAAAGACTAAAATTTCTTGTTTAAGAACAGATAAAGGGCAGCGCTTGTGGCTCAAAAGAGTAGGGTGCTGGCTCCATATACTGGAGGTGGTGGGTTCAAATCCAGCCCCAGTCAAAAACTACAAAAAAAAAAGAACAGATAGAACTAATCTATGATGACAGAAATCAGAACTGTAATTGACACTAGGCAAGGGATGTGACCAGAAAGAGGGATGAAGGAATTGTCTGGGGCACTGGAAATACTCTACATCTTCATTTTAGTGTTGGTTACTCAACTATATGCATTTTACAAAACTAGTTAATCTGTATGCTTGAGACTTGTGCATTTGACTCCATCTGACTTCATATTAATTAGAGCTCAACAAAAAAAATTATTTGTCTTTTCACTGGAAATTCTTATCTCTAAATTCTTTTTACTCCAAGATTTTGTGAAGGTAAAAGAAAAAAAATATATCCATAAAGCTTTAGATATTAAGGCGATAAAAACCTGTGGAAACAGGATATGGTAAATGGAGAACTTCCAATCACACAGAACTCCTGCCCCGGATATCCTCTGGCCTAGGACTATCTTTACAGTCCTTCTTGTTGCAATTCTTCCCTTTGTTCACATGTTCTCAGCCCTTTCCTGGAACAAAACTGGCCCTATTCTATCTGATGTAGCCAAATAAGATTGTTATATAAGGAAATGTTCATTGGTAAGGGAGATGCTGTCCCAAATTAAGTTACGTAATCTTTTTTGTAAATTCTTGAAATTTCTGTCCAGGGCCATCTGGGTGCAGTCTTACCCCAAGACCGAGAGGAGAGACAAGATGGGTTTCCAGAGACTCTTGATATTTAAATGAAATTGTGGGACTTCTATGTCAATTGATTGAAAAATGTTTGTTTAGCATTATAACGCCTCCAAGAAATTCATAATTGATTATATACTATTGGGGCTGTTTTCAGTTTGAGTTAATATTTAGTTCAAACTTTATATTTCAAGGAAGCAAGTGCTGAAGAATTACATGCATAGACATAAAAGTCAATATTTATAAAAAGCCTCTTATTAAGCTCCTAATTTTCCAAAAAGCCCTATATTTAATGAAGAATTTTCTTCCTAAGGGAATAAAGGCTAAAATGATTCTCCTAATCTGAAAGAAAACTATTTAAAACATTTCTTGGCTGTTCTTGGTATTTACTTCCAATTTCTGGCACAAAAGATCTTTCTCATTACAAACCTATGGAATCCCACAGTGCTCTATGTGATTTCATTTAATGCATCATGATTCACAATTACTATCGCATAATACCAACTGTTCGTGAATGAGTGTAGCCATATGCAAAGGGTGGTGATTCATTTGGATCCATTTTCTTCAGCGTGCATCTCTCAGCAGGTTCTAAAAACTTTTTATTTACCTGGACTCTTTCATCCAGGACATTGGGAAAAAAAAAAAATGAACTCAAACCAAAAAATCTCTTTGTAACTGACACACAGGCATTTCACCTTAGATATGCCAGGATCAACTATATATATATATATATGTATATATATATATTTCTTTGGAGAAGTGTATGCCTACAACATTAAAGAGTAATTCTGCTGAGGCTAGGAGGCAGGAAGAAATGAGTGATACTACATGTAGCTTTTTACAAAAGATCAAAGCAGAATCAAAGGAGAATTTTATTCTAAATTTGATGTTATTGTTCTGCAAGAAAATGAATTACAAGTTTAAAAAACAATAAAAGATCAAATGAAACTACTCTATGGGAATAGAAATGAGAACAGTGGTTGTTTCTAGGTAGGGAGAGAGACTGATTAGAAAAATACATGAGGGGACTTTCAGAGGGGATGGAAATGTTCTACATCTTGATTTGAGGGTAGGTTACAGCAGTATATATATTTTCTAAGAGTGATACAACTGTACACTTAATTTCTGTGAATTTTACTGAGTGAAATCACACTTCAATAAAAAAAGAAAAGGGATGTTGAATATGGTGGCTCATGCCTATAATCCCAGTGCTTTGGGGGGTCAAAATAGGAGAATAGGTTGAGGCTAGGAGTTTGAGACCAGACAAGGTAACACAGTGAGACTCTGTCTCTACAAAAATTTTTTTTAATTTTTTTATTAAATCACAGCTGTGTACATTAATGCAATCATGGAATACAGTGTGTTGGTTTCATATACAATCTGATTCTTAAAGAAATTATTCAGGAATTATTCAGGTATGGTGGCCTGTAGTCTCAGCTACTCAGGAGGCTGAGGAAGGAGAATTGCTTGAGCCAGGGAATTTGAGATTATAATCAGCTATGACTGGGCCACTAAACTCTAGCCTGGGCAATAGGGCAAGACCCTGTCTCTAAAATAGGGGAGTGGGAACAAATAGCAATAATGAAAATCAGGGTATGATTCAAGAGGTTTACCTTCCAATCCCAGCAAAGATATTTGCTGGGTGCTTTGGGTAGTTGTTGAGATTCTTCTTGTACAAAATAAAATTTGAGCCAAGGGATTATTTAAAAAACAAAAGCAAAATAAACTTTAGAGTTGGAGCCATAGCGAGAGCGGAGAGCAGACTCCAGGGAGCCCTGAGCAGCTCCATCGCTGCCGCCAGCCTAGTTACCATCACACATCAGGAGGAACCGCAACCAGGAGCTGCCCACCGCCCAGTCCTCAGCGCTGCGGACACCAAGCCCAGCACCACGGGCAGCTGTGCAGGGAGCGGTGGCCCTGGCGGCCTCTCATTGGGGGCGCCTGCAGGCAGGGACAGGAAGGTCACGGCAAGGAAAGTTTTGGGAACAGTAAAATGGTTCGATGTAAGAAGCGGATATGGTTTCATCAACAGGAATGACTCCAAGGAAGATGTGTTTGATTAGCATACTGCAGCATGAAGAATAACCCCGGGAAGTCCCTTCGCAGTGTGGGAGATGGAGGGACTGTGGACTTGGATGTTGTTGAAGGAGAAAG
>CAUYON010119733.1:0-36309 GCA_963573935.1 Arctocebus calabarensis
TCCCTCTCTCGTATGGCTCCCTTGTTTCATAGGCCTCTCTCTACACCTGTGCCACAGAATCAGCACAGACCTGCGACGGTCCACTCCTTGTCCTCACCTCTTGAGAAAATGCTCAAGAATCTGGATTCCATGGGGGACAGGCTTCCAGACCTGTGGGTGAGAGTGGAGGGGAGTGTTGGGAGTTCAGAATTGCAAGTGGAGAACATGTACAGTTTTATGTCTGGCAGGAGAGTGCCATGGCACACTAGTGGGTCCTCTCTGGGGAAGGAATTCCAGTTTTTAGAGAGTCTCTCCCATGGGATAAAATAGGAGGAGATTTGAACTCTGCTCACTTGCTTGTAGAAAGTATACTACAAGCCATTCTCATGGGGAAGGGGACTCCTGACCACTTGGCAATGGATTTTGTACCTATTATTTGTTTTCTTTATGTTGCAGCTCACATCAGCAGGGTTGATGTGCATTCTTCAACCTCTCTTGGCTCAGTTCCAAATAATAAACTTATTGCTAAATTTCTGTCCTTTAACTCTCCTTTTGGATGGGAACCTCTGTGGAAAGCTTGCTCCAGTCAACCTCCACACCAGATGTATATACATTTTAAGAAAGGTAAAAACTATATTAAATTTGTAATAGAGGACAGTAATATCATCATACCTCGCTGCAAACCAGAAATTCCTTGGCTCAAGCAATCCTACTCCCCAGCCCCCTAATGGCTGAGACTACAGGTACATGCCACCAAAACCAACTAATTTTTCTATTTTTGACAGAGACAGAATCTCATCTTGCTTAAGCTGGTCTCAAACTCTAGGCCTCAAACAATCTTTCTACCTTGGCCTCCCAAAGTGCTAGGATTACAGGCATGAGCCACTGTGTTTGACCCCATCTAAGATCAATGATGTTTACACAAAGACTAAATCACCTAATAATGCAATTTTCAGAACATAACCCCATCATTAAGTGATAAGTGACTGTCTTATAATTTTAGAAGCAGTGTATTTTAATAATTTGTCCCTTGGGGCAATTTTCTCTAAAGACAATGTTGACAGTACATATGCATCCATTTAGTCAGAAATTTGGAGGTCCTAGGTGGTGCTTGTGGCTCAGTCAGTAAGGCACCATCCCCATATACCAAGGGTGGTAGGTTCAAACCCAGCCCTGGCCAAACTGCAACAAAAAAGTAGCCGGGCATTGTGGTAAGCACCTGTAGTCCCAGCTACTGGGGAGGCTGAGGCAAGAGAATTGCCTAAGCCCAGGACTTTGATGTTGCTGTGAGCTGTGTGACACCACGGCACTCTACCCAGGGCCATAAAGCGAGACCGTGTTCCTACAAAAAAAAAAGGAAAGAAAGAAAGAAATTTGGAAGTCTTTTTGGTGAATAAGCCCTAGAAGACAGAGCAATTATAAGAAAAAAGAATAAACAGGTATTCCGTAAACTTCCATTACATGACAATAAAATTATGTTACTAAAACCTAATTCATTTTTTTGCCTATTTTGAAGTGGAGCTAATATTATGGATAAAAATGTATTGCCTCTGAAGCTTTTACATCAGCTATTATAAGGTACAAACTGTGTTATTTAAAACGTGAATTAAAAAATAATAATATCCTACAGTCTCACAACAAATTATTTTAAAGTACAACTTTATACTTCTGAAAATGTTAAATGTCATTTTTGTATTTTTCCTTGCTTGGTATACTTCCACAAGTAAGTATAATAAGTAAAATCTGCCCTTGAAGATATACAAGTAATAAAAATTTTTTAAATGCTAGAATAAGCAACTTATAAAGGGAAGATGAAAACTAAATTCAATTCAGAAAAATATATCCCTTTGGCTATAAAAGAATGGGTTCATCTAGTCACAAAAAAAATTTCCCACAGACAAATATCTGCCAATCTTTTAACATGATGCAAAAATGGATTTAAATTCTGAGGGGGAAAAATTGTGCTTATTTTTCCAAAATAAACTGAAAAAAGAAAATGCTGTAACAGCAGCCACTGGAGGGAGGACCTGATGTTAGAATGAGAATAAAACAAGCATAAAATGTTTCTTTTGATGCTTTGCTTGACTATAACATTTTGTCAAGCTCATTTCCATTTGATCAAAGGATAATGTTGAAATCACTGCTTTTTCTTCATGAGAATTAAACTTTTTTCACTGAAAAACTGATATTGAGTCAATGATTCCTTACTGGTATACAAAGCAACTGCAAGAAAATTATGAAGCTGACAAAGAATTAGCAACACTATTTAGTTTAAGTACATAGTTAAAGATCTACATTTGATTTAAAGTCTATATCTTGTTTATTTGTGATACTATCAACTTAATTTACCAGAGGATCTCTACTTAGTCCCTAAATAAATACCTAGAAACTAACTATAGATAAATTTGGAGAGCTTTTTTAAAACCTGTGGCACTGTTCATGATATAGTTAAAGGGGTTCGTTTTCTTTATCCTTTTAAACTTTTTAAATAACTGTTTATTTAAAACTAGTTTTACACACACACACAAAATCCCAAAGTAAGCAGCAGGCCTCCAGCACTTGTCTTCTACAAATCACTAAATATACAGAGATACTATTTAAAGCAAGTTTAAATAAAGACTCCAAACATAAAATCATAGAAATGGAAAGCATAGAAACAAGCTCTTTTACAATTCCAGTTTCTATTGTAATAATGATCTATTCAACAGACATGGGCTTGCATAAATTCCTGAAACAATTCCAAACACAGCAACAACCCTTCCTTTCCTTTTAAAATAATTCTTTATGCAATCAGTATTTCGGGGATGACTTCTTAAATGCAGGCATTTTGCCGTGATTTAATCAGTAAGCTAACAAATCTTTCATCCAGTTCTAAATAAGAAAAATTCAGAAGAAAAAGCAAAAACAAAAATATAGGGAAAACAAAAATAAATTTACTGGAAAAGCATAGAAATCCATCTAACAAGAAATTCAACTGAATAGGGAACACTTAAACCCAGCAAACAGCTCTGAAAAAAACAGATCAATAATAACAGACACGGAAAGAACACAATCCAGAAATTTGTGAAAAAAGAAAATTTTAACAATGCTATTACTTGAAATACAGTTCTAAAATAGTGTGCCTTTATTAATTTTGTTTTTGAGAAAGGGCTTCACTTTGTTGCCTGGGCTACAGTCAGTGGCACCATCATAGCTCCCTGCAAGCTCAAACACAATAGAAGCTTAGTGTGGGTTTACATTTACCCTGGTGTGGTGTGTACCTTCAAGTGCCTGGTTTGTTGAGGAGTTTTCATCATGAAAGGACATGGAATTTTATCAAGTGCTTTTTCTGCATCTGTAGAAATGAGGATATGGTTTTTGTACTTCATTCTGGTGATGTCACATATGACATTTACTGATTTACATTTGTCAAACCATTGTTACATCCCTAGGATAAATCCCCCTTTATTATGGTGTATTATCTTTTCGATATGTTATAGAATTTGATTTCCTAGTATTCTGGTAAGGATTTTTGAGTTATGTTCATGAGGGATATTGGCCTACGGTTTTCATTTTTGTTGTTGTACCCTTGCCTGGTTTGAGTATCAGACATTGGCAATGTAGGAGAAATTGGAGAGAATTCCCTTGTCTTCAATTTTGTGGGATAGTTTACAGAGAACTGCTCTTAGGTCTTCTTTGCATGTTTGGTATTTGGCAGTGAAGCTATCTAACCCTAAATTTTTCTTTGCTAGGAGATTTTTCATTACTGCTTTGATTTCATTGCTCATTATTAGTCTGTTCAAGTTTTCTGTTTCTTCCTGATTCAATGTTGGCAGGTTGCATGTGTCCACAAATTTATCCATTTTCCCTAGGCTTTCCAGCTTGTTAGTATATGGTTGTTTCTCACAGTATCTGATGATATTTGTATTTTGTGGTATCAATTATACTGTCCCCCTTTTCATTTCTGATTTTGTTTATCCTCTAGCTGCAGTTTATCCTTTTTGTTTATCTTTTCAAATAACCAATTTGTCTTATTGATCCTTGGTATTGTTTTTCTAGGCTGTATTGTGTTTAGCTCTACAATGATCATTGTAATTTCTTCCTTTCTAATTTAGGGTTTCCTACTTGCTCTTCTAGTTCCTATAAATATATTAGATTGTTTATTTGCAATCTTTCTACCTTTTTGATGCAGGTGATTATTGCTAAAAATTTTCCTCTTAGCATTGCTTTTTTTGTATCCCACAAATTTTGGTTTGTTGTACTTCAGTTTTCATTTGTTTCAAAGAATTCTTTTATTTCCCCCTTTATTTCTGCTCTACCCCATTGATTGTTCAAGAGCATGTTGTTTCATTTCCATGCATCTGTACAGTTTCCCAAGTTCCTCTTGTTATTAGATCTGTCTTAAGTTCTAAAACTCTTTCTTCGGCTTGTCTAGTCTATTATTGAAACTATTGAATGTATCTTGTATTTCATTCCATGAATTCTTTAATTCCAGAATATCTATTTGATTCTTTTTTATCATGTCTATCTCTAGTACATTTTTCATTCATAACCTGAATTTTTTTTCTGGTGTTTTGGGGTTTTTTTTCTATATTTTTTCTATAGCTCACTAAGCTTCTTTAACATCAATAGTTTGAATTCTTTATTTGGGATATCCTAACTTTTTGTGAAAAAAATCTGCTGCGAGGAACTTATTGTGTTCCTCTCAAGGTGTCATATTTCCTTGCTTTTTCTTATCTTAGGTCCTTATATTGCTATTTGCCCATATGGTATAACAGTCACTTCTTTCAATTTTTTTGGATTTGTTTTTGTAGGAGAGAACTACCTTTTCAAGGTAGTATGCTATTGGTTCAGAGCACTTTAGCTTTGATTCTGTGTGTGAATAGTGTAGTTTCTGCATGGTTTGTTCAGCTATAAACAATGTCAGTAACGTCTGTGATTTCATCAGTGGCTCAGGGAATAGTCATTGGTGGAGGTTGTGATGTCTTCCTGTGGACAAGGATGCTGTCAAGCTTCCCCTTGGGCCCCAAGAGTGGTAACAGTGAGCTAAGTGTACCCCAATTTTGGCACCAAGGCATTAATGTCAGCAGGTCTAAGAGGGCTGATTCATATGTCTTCATGCAGGACTAGCATCGGGGTTTCAAAGCAGTCAACACTGGTGTTGGTGGTGGCTGCCAGAGGCTCAATGAATCACTCCCCAGGGCCACAGGTAGCTAAGCAGGTCGGTGCTTGCTGTGGTCTTCACAGTAGGTTAAGTGTGTTAAACCTGAGATCCCCAGGAGGAGTGCTCAGGTGCCAGTGGTGGTGATCCAGACTCAGTGATCCTCTGGTCTCCACATTGTATTCACAAGCACTAGGAGGTGGAAATGGGCTAAGAAGACCTGTTCTCAGACCCACCTATGGTGCTGCAGGGGCTAGCTGTGGTAGGCAGGGGTGGGGTAATCCCTAAGCCCAAGGCTGATGCTCTGGTGGGAGCAGCAACACCTGTACTATATCCGTGCTATTGTGCAAGGGAGGGTTGCTTTCAATGGCAGCAGCCATAGGCAAGCTACTGGGGAACGCACACTTCACTTGTGCTTTGACTCTAGCAGAGGCAGCCAGTAGCTGCAGCTACTAGGCATAGAGGAGTTTGTCCTTCAGGTATGTTAAAATGTTCATGGGGCTCACGCCTGGAGATAACAGAGTCTTTGTCAATGCCCCCTGCCTCAGCCCTATAAGCAGTCACCTACCACAGGAAATGTTAGCAGAGTTACAGAGATGTGGAAATGCAGGGGTTGTTGGGCCAGGCTGTACTTTCCATAGTGTTTTTTTTTTCTTTTTTAGAGATAGAGTCTCACTTTATCACTCTTGGTAGAGTGCCATGGCATCACACAGCTCACAGCAACCTCCCTCTCCTAGGCTTAGGAGATTCTCTTGCCTCAGCCTCCCGAGTAGCTGGGACTACAGGTGCCAGCCACAACACCCGGCTATTTTTCTGTTTTGCAATTCAGCCAGAGGCCGGGTTTGAACCCACCACCTTCGGTATATGGGGCCGGCGCCCCATTCGATGAGCCACAGGCACTGCCCTCCATATAGTGTTTGTTTTTTTTTTGTAGTAGCAGTAATAGTAGTAGTAGTCGTAGTAGTTGCTTAGGACTCAGGTTTTCTATGGCCAGAATGAGGGAGTCGAGGGTGGGAATGTGGACTGCTTTTGTATCACTTGTTTACCACTACCCTGCATTTGAGAGCTTTCCAGGAACCCAGCCAATCCCAGCCGAGCAGGCTGCTTCATTCCTCTCTCCTTTTTTGGAGGGGCTTCCTGTCACTTCTCCATTGAATTCAACAGTGTTCTCTTTTAGAAGATCTATTAAAAATGTGATCACTCACTATTTTGGTTTTTATTTGTGGGGAAGGCATGTATCAAATGCCTCTAATCACCTATCTTGAACTCTCTATTTATACAGACTGTAACTATGTTATAGATATTGGCAAATTAGCTCAGAAATGGGGAAGAATCAGAATTTCCAACCACACTGAACAGTATAAAAGCATTTGAGTACAACAAATTCTGACATTTTCAACTCTGGTTTTCCATTCCCATCCCTTAATGTCTCAGTGTTAAATGAGCAGACATGGGTATAAAAATCATGGACTAAAAAGTAATGAATAATGTGTACTCCTACAATACCCTAAGCCTCTCCCTAAAATTCAAGAGAAATATAGAAAAATCAATTCCAGGTATGCAGAACTAAGGACAAAGAACCACAAATTAGAATGTAAAACCATTTGGCTCTTCTCAGCAATCTATAATTTCCTAAGCATTAAATGCAGAGCATACTGGTTACCAATGTGTCCAAGGTTCACTGCATAATTAATCAATGAGCAAAACCAAATATTAAATATCATGTGCCCTAATGCAATTAATTCTTCATTGCATTTTAATAACTTACAACTAATTATAAATAACACCTAAGTAACCTAAGCAGTTACTTATCAAATCATACCTGATATGAAAAGAGAACATTCTCAACTCAAAAGTTCTCTAATCCAGAGAAGTGACTTCCCTGAGAAATGACAAATTATCAGACTAGATAATAACAATGTGTGAAAATCCACTCAGCAATGAATACAAAATCAAAAATAGTGAGAAACTGAATTTCTTCTCCATGAGATTAGACATAGGGCAAAAATGCCCATTTTCACCATTAAGTGAATTAAGAGAAGTAAATGTGGATGAGATAGATAAAATACAGCACTTTATTGGCTCTGTTCATTAATTTATGAATGTTCACTTTCATCATTAGGTCAGTTGAGGGAATTAAACATAAATAAGACACACCAAATATAGTATTTGACTAGCTTTGGTCATAAATTTCTTATAAAGTTAGCTTTGAACAAATTGGTAACCTGCCTGATCTGTATGTGATGCTTAAGGCACTGTACATACAGATTAGAAAGAAATAAAACTATCCCTAATTGCATTTTTATCTATCTGTTTACATTTTTAAAATCCTATTGGAATTACAAACAACCACCATTGCTAATACATAAATTTAGCAAGGTGGCAGGATAAAAACTAAATATACAAAAATCAACTGTGTGTATGAAAAAATATTTTAAAAATTCATTTCAGTGGTACCAAAAATCTTAAAATACCTAGAAATAAGACCTCTAAGACTGTTATACCAAAAGCTACTTTGCTGAGCAAAATTAAAGAATACCAAAATAAATGGAAAGAAATACTGGGTATGCACTGGAAAATTCTGTATTTTTAAGATGGTGATTATTCCCAAATTTATGTTTATACAACACAATCCCACCCATAGAAAGCTATTTTGTAGACAATGGCAAGCTAATTCTAAAATTTTTACCAGAAATGTGGAAGACCAAGAAAAACCAAAGGCAATTCTTAACAGAACAAAATGGAAGATGTACTCTACCTAATTTTAAAACTTACCATAAAGCTATAATAATCAAAAGTTTGGTGTTATCAGCATATATAAGATCAACTGATTACTGACTAAGGTTCAAGGCTCTTCAAGAGGAGGAATATCTTTTTAATAATTAGTGCTTGTTTGACTGAATACATGGATGGAAGAAGATAAAATCAACCCTTACCTCACACCACATACAAATTTTAATTCAAAACAGATGACAGACCAGAATTTAATACCCAAACTATAAAATATTTAAAAGAGACCAGGCATGGTGGCTCATACGTATAATCCTAGCAGTTTGAGAGGCCAAGGCAGGTGGATTGCTTTGGCTCAGGAGTTTGAGACCAGCCTAAGCAAGAGTAAGAATGCCATCTCTACTTAAAAAAAAAAAAAAAAAAAAACTGGCTGGACCTGGTGGCACACACTTGTAATCCTGGCTACATATGGAGATGAGGCAAGAGGTTCATTTGAGCTCAGGAGTTTGAGGTTGCTGTGAGCTATGATGCCATGGCTCTCTACCCAGGGAGAAACAGTGAGACTTTGTCTCAAAAATAATAATAATAATAAGGAAAATAAAATAGAACAAAACTTATGAGAAAATTTCTGTGGACTTGGGATAGGCTAAAACAAAACAGCAAAAACTCATAAATCACTTTAAAATTTGGTAAGATTTAACTCATTAAAATTAAAAATACTGCCCTTTTCTTTTTATTTGCAGTATACGGGGCTGGCACCCTACTCCTTTGAGCCACAGGCACTGCCCAAAAAATATTTCGCTTCAAAAGATAAAATTAAGAAAATGAAGTCACCACAGACTGGCAGAAAATATTTAAAGTACATATACCATAAAAAAAAAATTGTATCCAGGTTATATAAAGAATTATGGCCGGCAGCGCCTGTGGCTCAAAGGAGTAGGGTGCTGGCTCTATATGCTGGAGGCGGTGGGTTCAAACCCAGCCCTGGCCAAAAACTGCAAAAGAAAAAAAGAATTATGGCCAGGTGTGATAAGGCCAAGGCAGGTGTGATAATTCCCTTGAGGCCTGGAATTTTGATACCAGCTTAGGCAAGAATGAGACCCCATATCAAAAAAAATAGAAAAATCAATGTAACATTGTGGTGCACACCTGTAGTAGTCCCAGCTACTCAGGAGGCTGAGGCAGGAGGACCTCTCGAGCCCAGGAGTTCAAGGTTGCAGTGAGCTATGACCACACCAATACACTCTAGCCTGGGCAACAAGACAAATATTGGAAACAAAATTTTAAAAGAGGCACAAGATTTGAACAACTACTTCTCAAAAAAAACACATACAAATGACTAATGAGAAAGGTCATGAGGAAAATTTGGGGGATGATGAAATATTTATTACCTTAACTGTGAAGATAGTTTCAAGGATGTATCAAATTACATACAAAATGTATCAAATTATATGATTTAAATATGTGCAGTTTATTGTACCGCAGTTATACGTTAATAAATCATAACAAATAAGATTCAGGAGATTTTTAAAGGTAATTATCATGACTTTCTCTCTTCCTAAAATCTGTACCTGTTATGATAGTACATATTTCATGGAGAATATTTAACATGGGTAAAAAAAAAATATGAGGAATACATTAACTACTACTTGAGAAGAGGTTATTTATTACATTTCAGCCAAACCTTACCATTTATTCCAAAATACACATGAATGCAAAAATAACCTAAATATCATAAGTATTTGGCTTTGATAATAATTCTGCTATTAAGAAATTTATAAGACTACACACTAGAAAAATAGCTTTAAATATTGACCCTTCAAGCAATCATATACTTCCTAAGTACATTAGAAATAATTAAATTTCTAATCCTAGTAGTCAAGTCTACTGAGCAATATTTATAGACATGAAGAGAGCAAAGAAAAGATGATGTTCAGCAAATGTCTAATAACGTCTATAGATTTAGAGGGCTTGAGAATAGATACGAATGCGGTATTTCAAAAGACTTTACAAACTGTAACATAATGACCTTATTGAACCAGTGGCCCCAGCCTAAAGTTTGCTGTCATTCCTTTATTCATTCACTTAATAAAAAGGTATTAAGTGTCTCAAACATACCGGACTCTGTGTTTGACAGAAGTGACAACAAAAGGCAGTGAAATGTATGCTTAAAACAATTCACTCTGAAGCTAGAATGCCTGTGCTTAGATTTTAACTCTGCCACCTACCTATTCAATGCACTACTCAGGGAAGGCAACTCTGCATCCTTTACAACTATGAAGTAAAAGTTTAATTCAGCAGGCTTGGGGTATTTAAACCCTGTATATTCCAAAGAAAGGACTGTTCCTTCTCTGTCTCCTGGAAGACAAGCTATAAACCCTTGGAAGATCATCCCTTAGTGAAGTGTATTTGTGTAACTGATGCCTTGGATGTGCATATAATGTGATTTACAATGAACACCTGTTTTTGTTCACTTGGGGTCCTGAGACATGCTATATCAGTTTGACATACGAAAGGGTTAGAGACTGAGTAGTCAAGGCCAGTTACATGGACATTCTACGTCCATGTGACTGATCTAAAATAACCTCCCACCCCCAATACCAAAGGTCAGGGGAGCATCCCTGGCTGGTAACAATTTGCCACACATAGCTGCCTAGAGAATTAGCATTTTCCATGACTCTATTGTGAGAGGTCCACTGAAAGCTAATTCATCCCTCCTAGACTTTGCCCTATGCACCTTTTCCCTTTTCCGATTTCTGATTTGAATCCTTCCACAAACCATGAATACAATAACTTTTCACCTTTCTGTGAATCCTTCTCTCAAATCATCCACCCTGAGGGCATCTTGAGGACCTTCAACATAGTAACTTTATTTCCACATCCAAATGCCTTTAATATTACTACCTACTTAAAGAATAGCTGGGGGATAAAATGAATTATACGTGTAAAATGCTTAGAACAGCACCCAGCACAGAACATTTACCGCTTCTCATGTTGGTACAAAAATAAGACATCTAAACCAAATGAATAAAGCTTGGGCTAGTAATTAGAAGGCATTAAATAATTAAATGGCAAGTGTCAAAACATTGTGCATTTTTTTTTCTTGTCACCCAGGCTGGAGTATAATGGCATCACACAGTTCACTACAACCTCAAATTCCCGGGCTCAAACAATCCTGCCAGAGCCTCCTCAGTGGCTAGGACTATAGGCACAAGCCACCACACCAGCTAATCTTGTTGCTGTTGTAGTAGAGAGGGTCTTGCCATGTTGCTCAGGCTGGTCTTGAACTCCTCAAGACTCCTCCTTTCTTATCCTCCCAAAATGCTGAGATTACAGACCTGAGCAAATGTATCTTGCCAGATAACACATAATTTATCAAAAGAACAGAAAATATGATTTCCTTCTTTGCTGTCCTCAACATTGTCTTCATTTAGGTCCCTGTCATCGCTTATCTCTTAACTGGACTGTAACAGTATATTCCTTATAAGATTCCCTGACATCACAATAAAATACCATCACTGCCTGATCCAACTTGATATTCCTTTAGCCTTATTCCACAATCTTAGAGCCATTCTCATATATGGTCCCCAAATTTCTGTAGATATAAACTGGCAAAAATCATCCAGTGCTCCTGGTGTATATCACACCTCCTCGTGGTTATCAATTCCGAACCTCACTCTCTGCGGCCCGTTGAGACTCAACTCTGATTACAGGGCCATGAGCAATGAAAGGTAGAATGGAACAAGATGAAGATCTGCAGTCCCTTTTTGTAAGACAACGACCATGGGGGAAATCACTACAGGTTCTTTAGGGCAGTGGAGACTAACCTCCTTAGAAAGAGTAGCAGGGCTGCATCTACAGAATTTAGAGATTCAAGGTGCCTAGGTTCATCATATCTGTCCATACTTACTCATCCCACTTGTCAAGGTTTGAATCCTTTTTGCAAGTTGGCATTCAATTTGTGCTATAATTCAGTGACTAACAAGATTTGTTTTCTAGACATCTCAGTAATGCAACTATATGAAAAAAGGATTTCACTTGAGACAGCAGTAGATGTGAAGTTTGGTACCTGGAAGTGGAGTGCTGTACACTAAAACCTAAAATGTGATGGCAGCTTTGCAACCAGGCATAGAACTCAAAGGAGAGTGTTACAAAAACCATAAAATACCTTAAACAACCTGTTAACAGAAGATACAGTCTTTACGTATGGCAATGGGTAAAAACTTAAAAGAAAGTAAAGTCACTGAGAACTGAAAAAAGGAAGATTCTTATTATATGTAATGGCAGAAAGTTTAACAACATTGTCCCATGCAGTTATTGGTGAAAATTAAAAAATTCACCCAATAAAATGGTTAATCTAGCTAAAGATATTTCCAACTAGAATGCTGAAAGTGACATCTGGTTCGTTTTGCTCCTTAAAATAAAATGTGGGGAGTGACAGATAAACTAACGAAAGACTATCAAACAAAACAGAGTCAAGATTTGCTCTGCAAAAGACACTGTCAAGAGAATGAGAAGACAAGCCATAGACTGAGAGAAAATATTTGCAGCAGTTCTATCTGTAGACTATTCTCCAAAATATACAAGGAATTCTTCAAACTTAACAATTAAAAAAAAACAATCAAAAAATGTAAGGCCTGAATAGTCACTTTACTCCCCAAAAATATACAGATGGCAAATAAGGTTATGAAAAAGCTGCCTAACATCATATGTCATAAGGAAATTGCAAATTAAAACAATGAGACACTGCTATACACCTATTAGAATGGCCATAATCCAAAACAATAACAATAAATGTCCAGTGAGATGAAGAACAAGAACTCTCATTCACTGCTGGTGGGAATGCAAAATGGTATGACTACTTTGAAAGACAATTTGGCAGTTTCTTGTAAAATTAATCATACTCTTACCAGATGATCCAGAAATTGCACTCCTTAGTATTTACCCAAAAGAGCTGAAAATGTATGTCTATACAAAAATCTGCACATGGATACATTAGCTTTACCCATAATGCCAAAATTTAGAATTAATCAAGATGTCCTTCAGCAGTGAGAGGACGAGTAAACTGCAATCCATCCAGTCAATTAAATATTATTCGGTGCTAAAAAGAAATGTAGCAGCAAGCCTCTAAGGAATTTTCAACATATTTTATTCAGGTGAAAGGAGGTATCTTAGTCTGTTTTGTATTGGTATGGCATAATTCTGAGAGGGGGTACCTATTAAAGACAAGAGGTTGGGGCAGCTCTTGTGCTCCAAAGGAGTAAGGCATTGGCCCCATATGCCGGAGGTGGCGGGTTCAAATCCAGCCCCAGCCAAAAATTGCAAAAAAAAAAGAAGAAGAAGAAAAGAAAAAAGGTTGGTTTGGCTCACAATTCTGGAGGCTGGAAAGGCCAAGAACACCAGAATCTGGTGGCTTCTGGTGAGGGCCTCACACAGCATTGTACCTTGTAGAAAAGTAGAAGGGCAAGCGAGCACACGTTAAAGAAACCGACACTAGCAGCAAACTTGCTTTATGACTATCCACTCTCAGAGGAACTAATTCATTCCCATAAGAAGTAATTCAATCTCTTGAAAGAAAGAACTTGCTTCAATAAGCCACACATGAAAGTGGCCCAAACATGACCCAACACCTCCTAAAGACACCACATCTTAAATTAGTAGGTGTTGTGCAAGCACCTGTACTCCCAGCTACTCAGGAGACTGAGGCAGGAAGATCACTTGAGCCCAGGAGTTTGAGGTTGCTGTGAGCTAGTCTTATGCCAGGGGAATCTAGTCTGGGCAACAGAGTGAGACTCTGCCTCAAATAAAAAAAAAAAAAAAAAAAGCCACCACCTCTAACAGTATTGCTTTGGGAATTAAGTTTCAACATGTGTTTCAGAAGGATAACCTCTCAGACCACAGCAGAAGACAATAAGAAAAAGTTACATACTGTAATGATTCCAACTGCATGATATTCCAGAAAAGAAAAAACTATGGAGACAATAAAAAGATCAGTGGTTGCTAGGGGTTAAGGAAAGATAAATAGATAAAGAACAGAATTTTTAGAGCAGTGAAACTATTCTGTGTGATACTGTGATGGGAGGCACATGTCATTATACATGTCAAAACCATTAGGATGGATAACACCACGAGAGTACACTAACATGAACGATGCACTTCACATGATAATGATGCATCAAACCATTAGGACGGATAACACCATGAGAGTACACTAACCTGTTCTGTGCACTTGCATGATAATGATGCATCAAACCGTTAGGATGGATAACACTATGAGAGTACACTAACCTGTACTGTGCACTCGCATTAAATGAGCATCAAAACGTTAGGACGGATAACACTATGAGAGTACACTAACCTGTACTGTGCACTCGCATGATAATGATGCATCAAAACGTTAGGACGGATAAGACTATGAGAGTACACTAACCTGTACTGTGCACTCGCATGATAATGAGCATCAAAACGTTAGGACGGGTAAGACTATGAGAGTACACTAACCTATACTGTGCACTTGCATGATAATGATGCATCAAAACGTTAGGACGGGTAAGACTATGAGAGTACACTAACCTGTACTGTGCACTTGCATGATAATGATGCATCAAAACGTTAGGACGGATAAGACTATGAGAGTACACTAACCTGTACTGTGCACTC
The DNA here is from genome assembly GCA_963573935.1 of Arctocebus calabarensis. Classification (NCBI taxonomy): domain Eukaryota; kingdom Metazoa; phylum Chordata; class Mammalia; order Primates; family Lorisidae; genus Arctocebus; species Arctocebus calabarensis. The sequence goes on from CAUYON010119733.1 coordinate 14,510, forward strand.
GCATGATAATGAGCATCAAAACGTCAGGACGGATAACACCACAAGAGTACACTAATGTGAACTGGTAGGTTCATGTGTCGGGACAGGAGTTTAAGGGAACTCTCTATACTTCTGCTCTATTTTGCTATAAACCTAAAAATGCTTTTTTTTAAAGCCTATTTTTAAAAAAATGGAAGGCAGATGATGCTAAACTAATCAAATCCAGGGGCATTACCAAGAAAACTTGATCCAAAATGAAGCTGAGCACACACCTCCAAAATCTTCTGTTAAAACTAAAAAATATTAAAGGTGGTGCCTCATAGTATTAGTAAGAACATAATTCAGTATGTTCAATATCCAGCAAAGTCCTGCACCTGAAAGTCCCACCCTCATTTTAAGAGAGAAAGAGAGTCAGAGTGGGAGAGAAAAACATATTTTTAATTGAACAGTTAAAAACATAAACACATATGCTTGTTTTGACAAAAATAATCATACATGTTTCTTGTTGAGAAAAAATATCCAGAATAAATAAGGTTGTTTTAAATAGTTCATTTTCAATGATGAAACTGAAATGTCTAGTTTCTTTTCCAGTCCTTATAGTATTCACAACGCAGATAAATCTTCACTGTTACAGCAACTCACTGTTTCAAAATAATAAAGTGTTATGCATAAACAAAATAGCCTAATCACAATCACTTGTTAAATACATTAGCCAAACTGATTTCACACATCGGCCACCTAGAAAAAAAGTAGGAAAAGACCCCAGTCAGATCAAACCTGCTTTGACGCTGCTGGGAAAAGCCCTTCAATAAAACCAACTTTCTTGGGTCCTAGAAGCAAACTTAGAGCCACCCTGTTAAAAGCAGGCCAGAGTCCATCCTAAAGGACCCCACTACTATCCGGAGAGCAGCTTAAGGGCAATCACTGGGGAAGTGAAGGAAAGGATCTAACTGACAGCATAAGGTACTACTCAGACAGGAGGTAAGCACTGAAGCTCAGACTCCAGCCTTTATAGGCAAACAGAATAACAAAGAACGGGGACAGCATAGCCACAAAAAGGCAAAGAAAAAAAGTGTCCATGCTAAAGTTTGTGTGATGAAGAATTCAAAAATTTGAATACAGGCATCCGAAAGTTAAGAGTAAAATGGGCAGAGAGGCAGTACCTCACTCTGAATGGACAAAGGAGACTGGGCGGACTAGGAAACACGTGGCTTGCCTCAAGGTGTTTGCTACTTGCCCCATTGTTCCCATACAGAAAGAAGACACGGCATGACTGGAACATATTTTTTCAGGAAAAACAAACAAACAGGATTTTTACTTAAATAAGCTAGAAACTAACTTTTTTTAATTTAAGATTGTAGAGCACACTTAGGCTGGGGGCCTCCAACTTGCAAAATCTGTTTTATGAAGGATTATAGAAAGTACAATTGTCCAGCATTCTACATAGCTTAGCAACATCTAGAACAAAAACAGACACACCAGTAACAAAAATAAGACTCCTGTTATCCTACAGAATAATAATTCCTCAGAAAATGAGTCCAATCAAAAAATATTTTCCAAAAATCAAGTTTCCATGATTACTGCCACTATTGCAGAGGTCAAACCATGATTCTCTTATGTTGTTGCAAGTAAATGACACCTTTTCAAACTGCTTGGCATTACAAACAATAAAACTTTTAAGTATGGTAATACCTCCCTCTGATCTTAGGTCTTTATCCTCTAGATATATTTGTGCCTGAAATGTCTCCATTTAAAATTCATGTTCCTTCCAACACTCTGTTCACACGTACTGTCTAAGGTGGAGAAGCTTTCTTTCCAGGTCTCCTGTTTGCTTTGTTTCCTTTTCTTTCAGAGCCACCTTTGATGTCCATATTTTTGTCAGTGGTCCCTTCGTGGCAACCTATAGTTTTTCTAGCACAGACTTTTAAAAATCCTCCAGCCTCCAACCATTTGCCAGTTCTAAAGCCATTTTTGCATTTTTTAGATACTTGTTAGAGCAGTGCCCCGATTCGTGTTTCCAGAATGCGTGCCAGTCTGCTCTGGCTGCCGCGACAGTATACCACGGACTGGACTGAGTTGCTCAAACAAGGATAATTCACATTCTCACAGCTCTTGAGGCTAGAAGCCCTAGATCAGTGATTTTCAACTAATGTTCCATGACAGTATTGTAGGCATGCCTTGAAAATTTTTGAAGATCATTAATTAAATTATTTTCGAAAGAAGTTCAAAGCACAGTAAAGATATGTTTCTCTCTCTTTTTTTTTGATCAACATAATTTAAGTGTGCTGCAGAGGTTTGACTGTAGGTTTAAGTATGTCAATGAGATGAAAACGGTTGAAAAATACTGCCCTAAGGTATTGTTTATTATAGTTATTTTGTTGTGCTATGAAATTGTTCTAACTATTTGTATTTCTGTACCCATTTTATCTTCCTCTCTCCACTTACCCTTCCAGCCTCTGGTAACCATCATTCTACTCTCTATCTCCAGGAGATCAACTGTTCTTAATATTTAGATCCCACACGAGTGAGAACACACAAATTTCATCTTTCTGTGCTTGGCTTATTTCACTTCGCATAATGTTTTCCAGTTCCATCCATGTTGTTGCTTTCATTCTTTTTGAAGCTATATAATATTCTATTGTGACTATGCACCACGATTTCTTTACCCACCCATCCTCTGGTGTACACTTAGGCTGATGCCAAATTTGACCCTTGTGAATAGTACTGCAATAAATATGGGAGTGAAGGTATCTTTTCAATAGACTGATTTCCCCTCATTGGATAATTACCTAGCAATGGGATTGCTGAGTAATATGGTTGTTTTACTTTCAGTTTTTGAGACGCCTCCATACCATATTCTATGGTGGCTGCACTAATGTACATACCCATCAACAGTGTACATGGGTTCCACTTTCTCCACATTTTTTGCCAGTATACATATATAAATACTTCTATCATACTATAAAACATTTTGCTAAAGTCTTAACTTCATAGCAGATACCCCAACCAGATGTAAGATCCTCAAGCGTGGAGTTTAGACTGCTTTATAACTAGGTATCCATCTTTCGTTGATTCAAATAACTGAGACCCTGTCTAACTCTTGTCGTATCTTCCTTCCCTCATAGGGAAGTTCAGTTCATCTCCATCTTAGGTCTTTCCCTGTTCTCTTACCTGCCTCTGTCCTCATCTGAGACCAGTATTATCCCTCTTTATCTAATCCAAGCTAATGTCCTTCCATTTTTATCTGAATTCCCTCAATCTGTCCGATCTGATTCTTCCTACCTCCTCACCAATTCCTGAATATGACCATTTAGATAAATACCCCAATTACATCAGAGGATCCTAAACCAAATGAATTAAGGTGACTGATGAGATTCTAAACTACTTAATACCAGAGTCATTTCCATAGTATCAGCAAAAACGATGATACCAAGAAGAATGAAGTAATTCGAATCAAAAGAATGTCTCACCTATCAACCAATCTTTTCACATTTATAAATTGCCTCACCTTAGATTACAATCTTGGTCACAATTCTAGCTTGTTTCATGTTCTTTTTAAATAGAAGTAGTGTGTCTGTTGAGCCAAATAGCATCTTTCCTGCTGCTTTCTTATATCTGATTCCTTATGATGGCAATATGATTGGCAAGGAATAGAAATATTAGCTATATTCCATGGTAATTAGTAGTTACATTGTTGGGTACTGGTGGTAAATTTCCCTGTAAAGAGCCAATAAAGGGCCCAAATCTACAATCTGATTCTTATTAGAACCTCTCTAACTCCTGAGCACAGCAAGCGTAAGTATATTATCATCAATTTAAGACTATTCTTAAATACACAATCTGCTACTAAGAAACAGAAATAAACAATAAATTCTGTGCTTTGACAATCTGTCTTCATAGCAATATTTCCTCTGAAGCAAAAATTATCTCAATTATATATACTAAAAATTGAATTGTTTCCCCAAAAAGGAGACAACAAATACCAGAGAAAGCAGCACATAATCTCTGTCGCAAGCTTCTCCATAATGTAGCAGTGAAACCTTGAGCAAATTAGTCGCCTGCCACTTCATCTGTAGTAAATAAATCCATTTTAATTTGCCAAAGAGCAATAAATAAAATCATGATACAATTTTTCATTCATTACTTCAACTAAAGCAATCAACACAAATGAGCTTAATAACCAAAACAGCTAAATGTAGTACCTCATGAGTATCTAACAAATGGATGATAATATCCAAAACAGGCAAAAAAAAAAAAAAAAAAAGTGTTAACCTTGAACTAAGGGACAATTGGACACTCTGGATTAAAAAAAAAAATTGCCTTCCTTCTTAGATTACATTAAAAACTTTTTAGCAATGCTGGACACTGTTAAATTACACACTCAATTAAACCTCATTCTCTATGAATAAAAATGCTGCAATATATAATATATAGTCTGAACAAGTTGGCTGACCCCTGTAGGACTATACACAATGCAGACCTCCCAAACACTGAGGGCTCAGTCCTGAACCATGTGGACTCTCACACATTATGTGGCATACATAACCAATTACTCAAGGACCAAGTGTCTCACTTGATAATGATATAATCAGATGTAGCTGGTGACCCACTCTCCCACCCTGTCTTTCTTTTTTTTTTTTTCTTTTTAAATTATGGTTTAATAATGAACTACATTTTACAAAAAGATCTTAGTACAATGTCTGTACAAATAATTCCTTGCTATTTAAATATATTCAGTTCTTGAATTCCCATAATAAGAGCTATCAGTATATGTTAACTAACAGGCAAACATAAGGTCTGTTCTCTCTGGCAGTATTTGTCAGATATATATTGGCAAAAGGACACTTTATTTCTGAGCTCCTTACATTTTATTAAGTACTAGCCACTATTAGAGGAAAATTGAGATTTTTTTTCTCCCCTCACCGATTATTTGATGAAAGCAGATCATCTCAGTTGTAAGAGTTTCTGTAAAAATCACATTAGAATAAACTTGAAGCCACAGTTTAAACTTGGATCCTTTAGCCCTGTTAGACCTCAATGCTTTGAAACTCAACCTACTTTTACAAATATCTGTTTAAGTACTAATGACCATAAGGGAATTCAGATTAGTTATTTTCTTAAGGGTAAAGATGGAATAGCTAAAGTTACTTTTTATACTTAATAAAATATAGATTCTGACACAGAATAATAGTTTAAATTCCATTCTAAACAGTAAGGTATCTATGTATAGGTAACTACAATTCAGTTAGCATTTTAAAAACCACTTTAATTAGAAATTACATCCTACATACAGGTGTCATTCCAAGCAGTTTCATTCCATTGGCTAGGACAGAACGGACAGCTTTGAAAAGATGAAGTCTGGCCCCAGACACTTCAGGAGGACTGTTTTATTTGCAGTGTTCTATGTGCCACGGCTGCAAGGTGACTTAGAGTTAGAAGGTAACTGACAATGTGTTTGGGTTGAAGGTCCAGAGACGATCTATAAAGCACCGCATCAAACCTGAGAAGATGCTGGAGAATTGAAACAGACTGTGGCTCTTGTAAACAAGCCATGTTGAAGTCATTCAGATAACCACATCCAAAAGTCTCTTCCAAACTGTGGAGGCGGGCATGGGTGTATTGTAGGAAGACTCCTGTGTCTCCACGACTCTGGAAAACACGATCCCAGCTGAACTGATAGTCAGATAAGAGTAAACTTCTGAAGTCCTGAATAATGAGCGCTGCGAGCCCAACCTTCTCGGCAGTCTCCTGGGGGTTCTCAAGTTTTTTAGTTGTCTTAATAGAAGCCATGTTCTGTAGCATCCTTAACTGAATCTCATTTAAAACATCTTCCAGAAAAGTGACCTCGCCTCTCCGAGTCTTCATCCCCTGTACTACTCCAAAGGGCACATGCTGGCACCTTTCTGCCCAGTCATATCCCGAGGTCTTCAGCATTTGGAACACTTGCTGAAAATGCTTTTTTTGTCCTTTATCACATAAATCATTGCATCAAAATTATACTTGTCCATTCGATCTATAGCGGCTGCAATATCTCTGGTTATATAGAGAGAAGTCCCGTCACTTCGCATTACAGTGCAAACTGAGGAGGGGTCACTGTTCCCACAGAGATCCACTACTGCCGTTCCTTTTATTGTTTTCAGTAGGAGTCCTTTACTGTCCAACAACTTTAAGACTTCTTGAGATTTTTCACGATAAAATGATTCCCCTGAATATTCATCAAAGTATATTCCCAGGCGCTTATAAATCCGAATGTACTCTTCAATGCTCAAGTCCCGAAATTTTTGCCAAAGTGAAAGTGCTTGCATGTTACCAGTTTCCAGAGGTGGAAGAACTCACCTGCTGATTTTGCTACAGTTTTATCATCTGCTGCTTCTTTATTAACTTGTACATAAACTTCAAAGAGATGCTGGAGAGGACTGGACTGGAGTTTTTCTTCATAGCCAAACAGTTGGAAGCCAGTTCCCAAAAGACCAAATTGCATGCCCCAATCTCCAAGGTAATTTATTCTTGTTACTTCATGTCCTAAAGCTTCTTTAAGATTTCTTTTTAAATTTCCTATAATGGTAGAATGCAAGTGTCCAACATGAAATTTTTTGGCAACATTAGGTGAACTAAATTCAACCACGACCTTCTGTTGTGGGACACCAGAGAACAGTTCGCTCTTTAATCCATATTTTGAACCATCTTCAATTACTTGTTGTAGCACTGTCTTTGTTAACAATTCTCTGTTTATTTTGAAATTTACAGTCCCTTGATCAGCGCTGATTTCACTCACCACTGTATCACATCTTAACTTCTCTGCCAGTCTCTTGGCTTGCACTTGAATATCTGTTCTCAAATGGTCACTGTTGTTTTTCTTTTTTGGAAATTGGAACTGCAGATATTGACTTGATCAAGTTTTCTAGCGGAAGATCCAATACTCTGGAAAGCTGACCAGCAATGGATCTGCGAAAGCCGCACGCCATGACCGGACCCGGGGTGCCACAGCCCGCCCCCCACCCTGTCTTTCATCCTATTCCAATCTGCAGAGTTGTCTTACTTTCTGTTACTTTGTCGCTGGGTCCCTTCCCCTCTGCAGTCATCACTGTGCTCACCATCCACCCATCTTCTCCCTTGCCACTCTCCATCTAGGCACATCCAACTGCTATACTGATATAACACTATCCAACACATCTTTTCTCTATTTCTTCAGCATTTTTGGCCCTTCTGTTTCTTGCTTTTCTCAACTACCAAACAAAAGAGATCTATTACACAAGTGCAGTCAACAATCACTGCACTTCTTTGCTTCTAATTAAAGAAGAAAAGAAAATCAAAGCAGGTCAGAATAAACTTTGGCTCTTCTGAACTGTGTTCATTACAATTTGATACCAAAAGTTCATTTACTGTGACAAAAGATGCTTTACAGTTATTTTATTCTAAGTTTTGATCTACTGCAGATACTCAGTCTACAGACAATTAAGGGTTTGTACAATTATGGTATTAAAGATTTTAAAAAGCAACAAAAGACATGACATGGTGACTGCCTTAACCCTTTAAAAATCTACCAAATCAATCTCAAAAAAATTTATTAAAATTAGATCTTAAAATAAGTTAACAGAGTTCCAAAGAAGACATACCAATGGCCAAAAACCACATGAAAAAATAATTAACATCACCAATCATTAGGAAAACATCAATCAAAATCATAAGAACCTACTTTAAACCTATTAGAATGGCTATCATTTTTTTAAAAAGTGTTTGGTAAGGATGTGGAGAAACTGGGACCCCTGTGCAATGCTGGTAGGAATGTATAATGGGGTAGCTACTATGGAAAAGAGTATGGCAATGTCTCAAAAAACTAAATATAGAATTATCATATGATCATGCAATTTCACTTCTGGGTAGCTACCCAAAAAGAAATGAAAGCTAGGACTTAAACAGCACACTCATGTCCACAGTGTCATTACCCACAATAGCCAAAAGGTAGAAGTAACCCATGTGTCCATAGATGAATGAATGGATAAACAAAATGTAGCATGTGCCTATAACAGATTATATTTAGCCTTGAAAAGAAAGAACAAAGACATTCTGACACATGATTTAATCTTAAAGGCATTATACCAAGTGAAATAAATCAGTCACAAAAGGACAAATATTGCATGAAGACATTTATATGAGGTACCTTAGAGTAGTAGTCAAATTCATAGAGACAAAAAGTAGAATTGGTAATTGCCAGGGGCTCAGAGCAGTAGAGAATATGGAGTTAGTATTTAATAGTACCAGGTTTCAGTTGGGGGAGGTTGAAAAATTCTGGAGATGAATGGTAGTGATGGTTGCACAACAATGTGAATGAGCTTAATGGCCACTACATTGTACACTTAATGTTTGCATGGTAAGTTTTATATTATGCATATTTTATTACAATAAAAAAGTGAGTAAAAAGGAAAGTTGACAGGCAGAGAAGTACTTGCTACTTATTGATGATTACTGTGCAAACACAATCTGACTCCAAAAGCAAAGGCAGCACAAATTAGATACGACTGTGTGAATAGTGATTAATTTTGTTACAGCTGAACAAAGAGCATGGAGGCATCTCTACCTATCTGTGGATACCAGATTCTCCTCACACAAGTCTGTCCAGGAAAGCTGAGGAAAAATAGCCTGTCAATAAATAAATTCCCTTATGCACATACCAAATCACTGAAATAATATGTACTCTCAAGATTTTAAAACCTAAATACCTCCATGCCTACATCCTTGCTACTCCAAGATATACCAAACATGCTCCTGCCTCACTTCACTGCAGAGCTCACTCCGTAGCTTCATTCAGCTCTCCACTCACACGCCCCCTTGCCAAAGAGGCTGAGTGAGACCACTCTGGCATGCTCCGTTATTCCCTCTCCCCTGAAGTCGCTTTACTTTTCTTCACAGTTCTTATCACTACTTCTTATATATTTACTTGTTAATTATCCTTCTCCCAAAATGAAAACTCCGGAAGCAAAGACTTTCTGTTTTGTTCACGACTATTTTCCCAGCACCTGGAACACAACCTGGTTCACTGAAGGCAACTAGTAAATGTTTGCTAAATGAATGAATAGACGGATGCTCATGGCTTTAGAGATCATATCTCCCTCTTGGCCTTGATACTAGGTGTTTTATACCGTCTGCAGCAGCCACAGCCTCATAGCCATCCAAAGCATCCCTAACCTTTCCATGTAGGCTTCACTGGTCAAGTAGAACATTGAGTTGAAAAATCTGAAAGAAGCCTCGTACTAGCACTGCGACCTTAACTAACAAGTCAAAAAATGCTCTCTGACTCAGTTTCTAAAAGCACTAAATGAATATAATCTATTCCTCACAGTGTGGGACAACTGATATGCCTCTGACAGTGGTTTAAGGCAAAAAAAAAAAAAATGCTGTGTACTGCATTTCAAACACCACATTGTACCTGTTTTGATAAACATTACTAGGAACTTGCAGACAAAAACCACAGAATTTTCCGTTTACAACTTCTTTGAGGTTTTGCGAGAAATGTACAAATGCAAAGACATTGGACGTCATTAAATAGTTTAGCAGAAACGTTTAAGTAACCAGTTATTTGGCATAACAGATAATGCACACCCTGGCGCAGTAGAAAAATACGTTGAATACCGGGATGAATGAAAGAGAAGACTAGTACCTAACTCCATTTTCCAAGTCAAATGTATTCAACTCAGAATTCATATGAAATCCCAGAAAAACGTCCCACAAAGGGAAGCTCATGTATTTTTACAAGTTTTCAGAGCATTTTATAACTGCACTTTAACGTGTGTTCAGTGGATGCCTTCTGGTAAAGTGCTGGCAGTTTATAACACTTTTTGTAGAAGATAATCTTTAACCAACGAACCTCAATATGTACGGTTCCAACAAAGCGGAGGAGGGCCCATTACCCTAGGTCTCTAGGAAACCACCAGAACCCCGTCCGTCCAGACACAAGGGGAGTCACGCAGGCGACACACGTGTCGCTCCGGTCTCAGGAGTGAAAAAGGTCACCTACCCATCAGCGGGGTCCTGGACGTGGCTCAGAGGTGTCCGCGGGGAGCGGTTCTGACAGCCAGAGTCCAACCCAGGCCAGCCCCCTCCTCGGATTTCGACCCAGGCCTGCCCTGAGAACTCACATCCCCGCACACGCAGGTCTCACCTGAGCTCTGCCCCCAGCTGCAGGACTGAGGCGGGTGGCGGGAGGAGGCGTGGCCGTCCAGCGCGCCAGCCCAACTCCCTCGTGCGGTTGTTATGACTTTCCCTCTTGGGATCGGGGCCCCGACCAAGTTCGAGTTGCACTTCCGGGGTCTGCAGACGACTGCAACGTCACTACACATGCGACGGCGCAGCAGCGACAACCCGGAAATGGGCGGGGCCTGCTCCTGCCCCGCTGGGCGCGCTCAGGGCGTCCTCTCCGCTGGCGGCTTGGCCGCCCTTGTCTCTGCAGGCTGCTTAGGGATCCCAAGAGGATGAGGCCGTCCTAAAGCGTCGTTCTCCGAGCAGATATTGTAAAAACCATTCTAGGGAAGTCTCACAGCCAATTCCTCACTCCCCATGGTTTATCCGATCCATTCAACTCCAGTAAATCAGGGGTATCTAGATTTGGAAGATTAAATTTCTCTTAATTATGACATATAAAATAGGAAGTTAATCCTGCGTCCTAATGATAGGTGGAAGTTTTCTTGGTTTTTTTTTTTTTTTTGAGACAGAGCCTCAAGCTGTGGATAGAGTGCTGATCACAGCTCACAGCAATCTCCAATTCCTGGGCTCAAGCGATCCTCTTGCCTCAGCCTCCCAATTAGCTGGGACTACAGGCGCCCGCCACAACACCTGGCCATTTTTGGTTGCAGCCATTGTTTGGCGGCCCGGGCTGGATTCGAACCCGCCAGCTCAGGTGTACGTGGCTGGCGCCTTAGCTGGTTGAGCCACAGACGCTGAGCCTGAACGTTTTCTTGTTACAAATGCTTGACTCAAATGGGAATCTTGTGTTAATGTTCTGTTTTTCCAGAAACGAGTTTAAAAGGTCTTAAGGGTGGATCCAGGATGAGCAGTGGAGGCAACTAATTTTTAATATTTACATGGTACTCACAACGCATTTGTTTGTTCCACAACCGTTAATTTAACAAATAAGGCTGACCGACTTGCTGGGGAAACAGGTTCATGAGTTAGATCACCTCTCCCCTTGGGCAGCTTAGGGGAAGAAAAGTGTTGGTAGCTAACAAGCAACTACCAACTGTTTATACGCTTCAGAGAGGAGATCCCAGACTAAAGTATATTTCACTCCCGTACTACTTGTATTTCTTAATTTCAGCTCTTTACTTGTTTCCTTCACAAAAAAGTGTGTTCTCTATTAATTTATTTGCAAGTGTACCTTGCCCACTAAAATATTAACTCCATGAAGGCAGTGACCTTGTCTTGTGTTTTTCACATTTCCTCAGCCATACAGCAGTGCCTTTTCACAAGGTGGACAATAAGTACTTGTTGAATGAATGAAGACAGTGGTAAATCCTAAAGTAGAGAAATTTAGAAAAGTGTATGGGACAAGAGGCAAGTGGTGTGAGTGGTGTGAGTGGCAGGAAATGGGGTGCAGACTTCTTAAAGAGCAAAAAAGAATCCACTGGAGTTATACAGAAATGAATGCCTGGATGGAACTAGGGCATAGCAAGACTTTTAGGGCTTCATTTCTGGCTAGAAATCATATGATTTTTAGGGTAGGACTTTAGACTGAAGAGGAAAACAGCAGTCCTATTTTGAAAAGCTTTGTATGCCATGCTGCTTAATTCACGTTTTGTGCTGCAGTCAAGACAGCTGAAAGACTGTTAAACCGAAGAGTGAAAGGAAACATTTTTATTTTGGTAGAATCTGGCAATAGTGATAAAGTTTTGTTAGAAAGATAAGCCTCCCCCAAATTGATAATACCATTTTATCCAAGAGAAAAACATCAGACAAAATATCTGATTGATACTCCTTGAAACAGCCACGGTCATGAAAAACAAGAAAAGTCTGAGAAACTGTCACAGCTTAGAGGAACCTGTCAGAGCCAAGATAAGCCTAAAGAGACTAACTTTAATGTGGGATCCTGGAACAGAAAAAGAACATAAGTGGGAAATATGAATAAAAAGTATAAAGTTTAAGTTAATGAATGTACCAATGTGGATACAAAATGTGAAAATTGGTCAAAAGAGTGACATTATCTTTCAATGTTTACAGGATAGAGTCCCACTCAAGAATTAGGGGGGTATACTTTGTTCAGTAGTAAACAGTTCACTTTTGAACAAACATATGAGTCTTTTCAGACAACAATTCCAGCAAGACCCACATAGGAATGAATGAACCTTAAGATTATTCTAATCCCCAAGTCTTTTACCTGGGGTCCCAAATTTTATAAAGCAAAGAGAAACCATCCCCACTGTGTCCTGTTCTGAATTCTTGACCCCCAGAAGAAATTTGAAATAATGAAAATGATTGTTGTTACTTTAAGTCACTAAATTTTACAATGATGTGCTATTCAGCAAAATAAGCTAATCCACTGTATAACAACCACCAATGGGTAATTATCTTTTCAAATCCAGTCCGGCCTAAAATGTTGGAATCAAGAATGAGGAGATTATGTGATGAAACCAGATGACCCTTTTTCTCCCCTCACTGTTCCTCAATGGCAAACTTAGCTGGCCACAAAAATGTTTTCTATAAAGAAAAGAGGAAAAGCAGTGTGACAATTGTGTGTGGGTTTAGGTGTTTGTTTTAAATTCAGCAGCCCTTTTGTGGCTTAAGAGAAACCATTACAACAATGACTAGATATAGAGTGCAAATGTTTTCCCTCATGTCAACCACAGTCAACTAAACTGCCCAAGCTAGTTTGTTCACTTATGCTTCTAACTTATCTGCCTCCTGGGAAGCTAGAAGCTCCAGTTTCTCTTCCCACCTCTCTTTTCTTGCACTTTAAAATCTTACCGAGTTTTTTTTAAAAAGGAAAGAGAATTCGTTACCTCCTAGAAAACAACTGATCCGTATTTGATCACTAAGGTGATGAAAGAAATGCCCCTAAACTAAATTTACCATATTTGGCATTTCCCCTTCCTATTCCATATCACCTTCTTGGGGATCTGTCTTTTTATCAGTCTACCCCTAATCTTCACATCAAATGATCTCAGCACACTAGATACACACCCACAAATGTATGATCAAGATTGCATGTTTATTAAAGTTAAAAATAAAATTTAAACCCACTTACCATGACTAGAACTTGGCTCCAAAATTTTGGCAGCTCAGACGAATTTATTATGAAAAACATTTTTGGTTAGATGCTAAAAGCAAAGTTCTGTCCACACTAACCAACTCTATAGGGATGAGGCCTGGATTTTGACTTAAATGTAGAGAATCAGGTAACATTTTTGTCCTTGCTCAAGCTCAAGCAAGGATGTGCTGTGGTTTTGTTTGTTTGTTTGTTTGCTTGTTTTTAAGAGACAGAGTCTTACTTTATCACCCTCAGTAGAGTGCTGTGTCGTCACAGCTCACAGCAACTCCAACTCCGGGGCTTAGCCAATTCTCTTGCATCAGCCTCCCCAGTAGCTGGGACTACAGGCACCTGCCACAATCCCCTGCTATTTTTTTGTTGCAGTTTGGCCAGGACCATGTTCGAACCCGCCACCCTCGGTATATGTGGCCGGCACCCTATCCACTAAATCACAGGTGCCTCCCAGGATATGCTGCGGTTTGAATATATCCCCCTAAAGTTTTCGAGTGGGAAACTTTATTGTCATTATTAAAGTATTAAGATGTGGGCCCATAAAGAGGTAATTAGGCCCTGAGGGCTCTACCCTCCTAAAGAAGTTAATGCTGTTATTGTGCCAATGTTTAAGTTATCACAGAAATGTGTTCCTGATAAAAGGTAAGTTTGACCCTCCCTTATTTTCTCTCTGTCTTGTAGACTCTAGCCACCCTATCTAACCCTGTCATCCCATGTGATGCCTTCACCAGGGGATGACCCTCACCAGATACAGCACCTAGATCTTGGGCTTCCCAGCCTCCAGAACTGCAAGCCAAATAAATCTCTTTGCTTTTTAAATTATTTGGTATAGTATTCTCTTCTGGCAGCAGCAGAAGGACTAAGACAGTATGTAGAAGTGAAGTAAGCCCTATAAAGTAAGAACAAAAAATCAAACTATTTCTAATGGTTTCTCCAACAGAATGATTCTTCCTTGAAATAACTCCCTATCATTCTACTATTCGTCTACTATTCATCTATGTATCTGGATTTTTTTTTTAAGGAGAAAAGATAAAATATCAGTGTTCAAAACATACTTTGAGAGTTTTAAATTTAGAAAGTAAAATAGCTTTTAATTTGGCATAGGGAAATTCAATTTGTAGGTTTAAATATTTACCTAGAGTTAGACAAAGTGCATTGTTTGAGAGCATAGTTACCAAAGCTCCTTTCATTTCAGACAACAGTATGACTATTTGATAGAAGTTCTCAAAGACGACACTGAAAGCTGTTATGCTCACAGTTACAGTTTATTACAAGGAAAGGGTATAGATTAACATTTAGCAAAGGGAGGAAGCACACAGGACAGAGTCAGGAGGGCACCTACGGGGTGCTTTTGTTACCATCTCCCAGTGGAGTCAGGATCACATTGCCCTTCCAACATCTCTGCATCACACTAGGGGAGTTCACCAGAGCTTTAACATCAGAATTACAGAGACATAGTTAATTGATCAATTGCCTCAGTTTACAGGTCAAAGGATACCACATGACCCCAAAGCTTTCATTCTGCGTCACACGATTGGTCTTTCTGTAATGGGAGCCTCTATCCCAAGACAACTGGACATCGCCAGTCTCTGTCCTAAACAAAGATGCTTCTATCAGATATGGCATAGATTATCTCCCAGAATCTGAGGTCACAGGCCCCAGAACTCTATTTGGGAAAGGGCAAATTTCTGTACTACAAAATATTTGGCAAGCTCTTCTGTATAATTTTTATTTGGGTGGGAGGTTGTAGGCAAAAGATAAAGGGAAATAATAATAGTCACTGCGAGCCTAGTTAAATCATCAGGAAAAGATGGTTTGTTTGAATCAGTGCAGATACCAGTTTCCTTCCATTTTGCCCCACACAACCTTTCCATTTTCTACTCAGGGAACTCCTTTGAATTTTTCTTACCATTACTTCATTGAAAGGGAAGAGAAAATGGTATGAGCTTTCATGTTATCTCCAGAAAGACAAAACAACAAAAAGGGATTGTTGTAATCCTCATGCCTCAGCCTCCCAAATACTGAATTACAGGCAGGATAGCCTCTATGACCCTGTTCTTTGTCCTATCCGCTAATAGCAACAGGATAGATTTGAAACAGCTCTGCATCCCTCACAGAGGTGTGGTCCTAAATTCATCCTTCGTGACAAAAATCCTAATAGTAAAATTAACCATGAAAATCCCCAAAAGGTCCACCAAGTATAGAATATGTGACATTATACAGGTACTCTAGATCTTTTATTCTTATACATATTCCAGTGTTAGACTTCTGAGCCTGTTTAAATGTTAGAACTTAAGGAAATTTTGTGTGCATATCTTGGAATTTAAATAATCCTGATAATTCCAAGTGCCCTTCATGTTCTTCATCACATTTAACCATTCAGCAACATTTGACATAATCTCATCCTCCTCCTTTAAACTTGAAAGTCTTTACTTTAATTTGACTTTTGTGAAATCTGAGTTTGCTTTGCCAGATTCTTCCTGATCTCTAAATGTTAATGTGCCCTAGGTGTCTTCCCTTCTTGTCTGACCTCATTTCCCAAGGTCATCTCATTTGTTCCCTTCACTATCTTTTATGGCGGATCACGATGTGGATGGTTTCCAAATATCCACATCCACTATTTGCGTTTCTCCACATATTTAACTTCTCATTCATTATATCTACTAGAATATTTAATATGCATTACAAACTCTTAATTTTCCATCTCCAAAAGCTATTCCTCTTGCATACATCTTCATCCAGTAATTGGATTCATTCTAATTGTTCAGGTTGTCCTCTGATTCTTTCTTCTCTTGCATTTCACGTCTAATTCCCCAGCAAAATCTGTTGGTTCTCTCTTGAAAAGCTAACTTGAATCTAGCCAATTCTCATCATCCCTACTATGATTCTAGTCCACAGTAGATTCCGTATTCAAGTCTTAATTGTTCTACATGCTTCTATTTGTGTCTCCCTACAGTCTAGTCTCCAATAGGAAGCTATAGAAATCTTTTCAAAATTCAAATCAAGCTGGGTGCAGTGGCTCATGCCTGTGATCCCAGCACTTTGGGAGGCTGACGTGGGAGGATCAATTGAGGCCAGGAGTTTGAAGCCATCCTGGGCAACATAATGAGACTCCACGTCTACAAAAAAGTTGAAAATGAGCTGGCCATGGTGGCATGTGCCTGTTGTCTCAGATATTGTGCAGGCAGAGGCAGGAGGACAACTTGAGCTCAGGAGCTCAAGGCTATAGCAAGCTATGATCGATCGCACCATTGCACTCCAGCAGCCTGAGTAACAGGGCCAGACCCCCTCTCTTAAAAAAAAAAATTCAAATCAGGACTTGTTGCTTTTTTTCTTAAGAGACATAGTTGTACCCTTTTGCCCAAGCTAGAATGTAGTGGCATGATCATAGCTCACTGTATCCTAAAATTCCTGGGCTAGAGCAATTTTCCTGCCTTAGCTGCCTGTGTAGCTGGGGCTACAGGAATGCACCACCATGCCTGGCTATTATTTTCATTATTATTTTTTTGTAGATATGGGGTCTTGCTGTGTTGAAGTCTGCTGGCCTCAAGCAATCTTCCTGTCTCAATCTCCCAAAGACTGGAATTACAGCACGAGCTTCCCAAATACTGGAATTACAGCCACATCTTGCTCTGTTTAAAATTTCTAATAGCTTTCTTACTCAAATAGAACAAAATCCAAAACTGCTTTTGCAAGTCTATAAGATCCTGCATGATCCTGGACCCTGGATACTC
This sequence comes from Arctocebus calabarensis, assembly GCA_963573935.1. Taxonomy (NCBI): domain Eukaryota; kingdom Metazoa; phylum Chordata; class Mammalia; order Primates; family Lorisidae; genus Arctocebus; species Arctocebus calabarensis. Next base: position 31,472 of record CAUYON010119733.1, read on the forward strand.
CATGCCTCTGTTGAGGAAGAGGGTGATGAGAGACTTTTTAGAAGGGATGAGGAAGAACTTAGCCAATAACCTTTGAGTTTGATAAATAACAATCACAAAGCTGAGTAGCTGCCTCTCTTCTCTGGAAATATTTAAAAATGAGAGACTAACTGAGGGTATGAGACAGTAAGGAGATAAGAACTGTCAAGTTTTCCCAACAGCTGATGGGCATGATGGTACATTGCTGGGTGTATTGGACTGGTCAGACTGCCATAACAAATTATCTCAAACTCAGTGGCTGAAACAAGAGAAATTTATTTTCTCATAGTTCTGTGGGTTGGAAGTCCAAGGTCAAGGTTGTGGCAGGACTGGTTCTTTCTGAAGGATATAAAGAAGAATCTGTTTCATGCCTACCTTCTGGTGGTTTGCTGGCATTCTCTGATGCTTTTGCGCTTACAGATGTCTGACCTAGACCTCTGCCTCTATGTTCTCACAGCATTCTGTGTGCTTGTCGATGTGTATGAATTCTTCTTTTTCATAGGAACACCAGTCATGGTGGATTGTGTCTGACCTAATAGATGTAAGTATAACTCGATTACCTCTGTAGTGGGATTATTCCCAAAGAAGTCCACCTGCTGAGGTACTAGGAATTAGGAAGAACTTCAGTGTATCTTTTGTGTGGGACACAATTCAACCACAACATAAAGGCATAACTGTTTCTGAAAAAGAAGAGGATCAACTCTACTAGAAAGAAAGAAAGGAGAAGCAAGTTGGCCAGCAGAATGAGTTTGTATAAGGTATGCCAGTAGAAGAGAGGCTGCTTAGGAACCGTGAGCTGCATGAGAATTCATGCTATGTGTCAGGGAATGGTGGTAGTAGAGTTCCTGGATGTGGTGTGAATTTCCTAAATTATAATAAAGTACCTAATGACAGAAAGCACCAGCATTTGGGCATTTGCTACAGAGAGCACAAAAAGAGCCTTTTTCTCCCACCCCTGAACTGACCCTGAAGACCTCCAAGTAATATTATGAGTATAGGACAAAGGGAGTAAGATGGAGGAATTGAGGCAAAGCAGAATATGTACCCCTTCTTTACAGCCACATATCTGGGTCAGGCCTATGCTGGGACACTTGGTACTGGAAAAGTTTCCAATCCTGGGGGGCGCCTGTGGCTCAGTGAGTAGGGTGCTGGCCCCATATACCGAGGGTGGCGGGTTTGAACCTGGCCCCAGCCAAACTGCAATAAAAAAAAAAATAGCCGGGCATTGTGCCGGGCACCTGTAGTCCCAACTATTCGGGAGGCTAAGGCAAGAAATCACCTAAGCCCAGGAGTGGAGGTTGCTGTGAGCTATGACACCACGGCACTCTACCGAGGGTGACAAAGTCAAACTCTGTCTCTAGGGCAACAAAGTGAGATTCTGTCTCTACAAAAAAAAAAAAAAGTTTCCAATCCTGTATGTAACGAATTTGGAGCTTGGAAGTTGTCACTACCACCTTTATAATAAGAAAAAAGCTGAACAGACTGAAAGATCAATAACTCTTCTTAAATCTGCCAGAGAATCGAGGTCACGTGGCAAACTGTTGCCCTCTCATCTAGAAAAACAGACAGGTAGGTACAGAATCAACAGCTTCCCAGGAGCAGATGCCAGGTGAACAGAGCCAGAATGAGCAGGAACACTTCAGACTGTAATTGACAAATTGCAGGAGGCTCCATGTGAACTAGCCTGAAACTGGAAGGGGTCCCAGTTCCATGGAATGGGAGGGCGCCTACACTTTTATGAGTTTTACCTCCAGGAGCCCTACCAGGTGCCCACTGTAAGGATCAGAGAAAAATCTCCTCTGACGTTAGGAGGGAAAAATAGCTAAAGGTATACCTAGAGCTCTTTGTGTTTCTTGACAAGTTTGTGTCCTAAAGCAAAATTATTTAACCTGAGCCTCACCATCTAAGGGGTTACCAGAGCCTATCCAACCTGAAGGAATGGAAGTACTCAACTCCAGCCCCACCTGACTTTCCAAGTGATGGGGGAAGAGGACAATATGAAAGAACAGGAGGGAAATGTAAGCAGAGGGAAGGAAACTCTAAGAAAGAATCAAAAAGCAATGCTACAGGGCAGTGCCTATAGCTCAGTAAGTAAGGTGCTGGCCCCATATACCAAGGGTGGTGGGTTCAAACCTACCACCCAGCCCTGGCCAAACTGCAACAAAAAATAGCCAGGCATTGTGGTGGGCACTACAGGTTGGAAGTTATTACTACCACCTTTATAATAAGAGGCTGAGGCAAGAGAATTGCCTAAGTCTAGGAGTTGGAGGTTGCTGTGAACTGTGATGCCATCACACTCTACCGAGAGCGACAAAATGAAACTCTATCTCTACAAGGAAAAAAAAAAAAAGCAATTGCTAGAAATAAAAAACATTGTAACAGAAACAAAGAATGCTTTTGGTGGGCTCATTAGAAAATGACTTCAGACAAAGAAAGATTTGCTGAGCCTGCAGCTATGTCCATAGAAACTTCTAAAACTAAAATGCAAAGAAAAAAATGGAACAGAATACCGAAGAACTGTGGGACAATTACAAAAGGTATAGCATATGCATAATAGGGAAACCAGAAAGAGAAGATAAGAAAGGAAGCATTTGAGCTAATAAGACTGAGAATTTTCCAACAGTAATGACAGATACAAATCCTCAGGTCCAGGAATCTCACAGAACTCCAAACTGGATGAAAGATAAATAGATAGATAGATAGATAGAATCTACACACTAGGGATATTATGTTTGATCCCTTAAAAAAAATCAGAGATAAAAGAAAATTTTGGAAGAAGCTGAAGTAAATCCTCATTATCCAAAGAGGAAAAAGAATAAGAATTACACTGGAGGGGAGAGGAGCCAAGATGGCAATCTGTAGGCAGCTTTCCGCAGAGGTTCCCATCCAGAAGGAGAGTTAAAGGACAGAAACTCAGCAAGAAAGCTGATGGTTTGGATCTGAGCCAAAAGAAAAGGTCGAAGAGCGCACATCAACCCTGCTGGAGTGACCTGAGACCCCGAGGACACAAACTAAAAGGTACAGAGCACATCACCAAGCCGATGGGAATCCCCTCCCCCATGAGAGAGGTTCCCAGCATACTCCAGACCTCCAGACAAACCCGCAAACAGAGTTCTGATGTCCTCCCACTCTCCCCCATGGGAGAGACCCTCTAAAAACCAGACCTCCTTCCCCTACTAGGGTGCTGCGGCACTCTCCAGCCAGGCATAAAACTGTATATACTTTCTACCTGCAAGTTGGTGTTCCTGGTGTTCCCCTCCACTCTCACCCCGAGGTCTGGGGCCTGTTCCCCCACAGAGTCCAGATTCTTGGAGAATATCTTGAGGGGTGTGGACGGGCACAGACTGTTGTTAAACTGTGCTGGTTTTCCGGGTTGGAGTGGTGAGAGGGGAGTGAGCCAAGAGACCTGGCTGGTGGGAAGGTCTCCTGAGGCATGAAATGGCAGCTGGCTCCAGCAACCAGCTCCGGGAACAGTAGCAGGAGAGCTGCACCCCTGGGGATGTTTTGAGGAGAAACTCCCAGTCTTCTGGGCGGCCAGGGGAGGCAGGCAGCTTTTACGGTGCCGGCAGAACAGATGGCAACGAAGGCACGTGAAGGATTTGCCTGAGGCGGTACCAGCCGGGACAAAGTGCAGGGAGGGGCTGCTTTGCTTAACCTGGCCCTCAGAGGATGAAAGCTGAGACAAAGGGCTGGAACTCACAGACTGAGTAAAACCCATTTGCAGCCCCAGTCTGACCAGGGAAAATAGCCTTGACAGAAATAAATTCCGCAAACTTGTTCTGTTCCAGCAGCAACATCAATCAGGGACAGGGCTGGAACTGAGTGAATCGCCCCAGCCCCTACTAAGTATCCAGGTTGTCAGGCCTCACCTCCCACTGCCAAACAGTGACAGGGAGTAGCGGACTGGTTGTGGAGCCACAGACCTCACTGTGACCCAGGCAGGTGCAAACCTCTGGAGCATCTGCTCATTGGAGGAAACTGGATCACAACTCTTACCACCGACTGGGTGTGACAGAGGGGCAAGGTTGGGAAGGGGGCATCAACCTTCCCAGACTAATTTACTTGCTGGGGGGGGTACCCTCCTGAGCTCACAGAGCATCAAAGTGAATTATACAAGAGCTTCCAGCAGATCCCTGCTACCTAGTTGCCAGAGACCTTTTTAACTCTTCCATTTGAGATCAGTGCTGGCTAGGAAAATTGATTGGGACGTCTTCAGCTAGGCTAATCACTCGAGGACTTTCCAAAGTGGTACCCTGGGTGTGTGGTAGTGGGGAGGTTTGATTTGGCTTTTTCAATTGTTGCCTGTGGGGGGTATGGCAACTTAACTCTGGTATACCTTCACAGCTCAGATTTCAATCCAGAGTAAAAGATTCTCTAAGGTAAGACAAAGACCAGCTGAAAATAATACAGAGCCACTTAACCCCACCACACTAAGAAGGTCCCCAGTTTCGAAAGCAGTGGCTCTCTATGAGTTCTTGGCAAAACTCTAGGGGAACAAGTACAGATGCCAGTCCAAGCTTTTAAGCAAAGAACTGGTCAATCACTACTCCTAGAACTCCCAGCCCAAATTGTACTTATCTACTCATCTAGCCAAACGGTGAAAAATTAATCATGGGGCAGATTCAACGGAAAAGCTCTGGAAACATTAACAACCAGACTAGGTCAACCCCCCACCCCCAAGGAATAATCTGGCAGACACAAGCGAGGATCCTATGCATAAACAGATGGCTGAAATGTCAGAAATTGAATTCAGAATTTGGATTGCAAACAAGATCAATAAAATAGAGGAAAAGTTGGATTTAGAAATTCAGGGTGCATTT
>CAUYON010119738.1:0-38383 GCA_963573935.1 Arctocebus calabarensis
AGGGAGGGCAATTGGTGGGATCACACCTACGGTGCATCTTAGCAGGGTACTGGGGAAACTTATTAAATGTAGAGTATCAATGTCTTTATATAGTGATCAAGAAAATGCCATGAAGGCTATCTGTAACAGTACGATAAAAACATTTCTGAATGTATATGAATCGTGCCCTATGATTACACCAATGTACAGAATTATGATTCAATAAAATTATAAAAAAAAAAAAAAGAAGAAGAAGAAAAAGAATTTATTTCAGTAAAATTCTTCTTATTTTGTCCAGACTCTAGAGGCTTACCGTGTTCTTTTCCCCACAAAGATATTTATGTCCTAATCCCTGGAACAGATTAATACTTCCACCTTCCATGGTGAGGACTTTGGAGATGTGATTAAATTAAAGATCTTACCTGTTTGGTTAGCCAATGCCTTCTTAGTGGTGGAAACTAAGTAACGGAACAGTACAAATTTGTATATTTCTTTTCATTGGTTTTGAGCTGTGATTCTTCTGAAGTCTTTCATAGTTCTATTGGAAAATATCGTAAATGGATTGTCTAACCTTGTTGCAAGGTACAGTAACTGTCTTATAAGAACAAAAGTTTCCAGAATGAGATAGTTTATCAACAATTCACTCCACATATGAGCGTTATTTGATGCTGTTTTTGTAGTTTGGATTTTTTGTTTTTGTTTTTGTTTTGTTTTGTTTTGAGACAGAGTCTCAGGCTGTCACCCTGAGTAGTGTGCTATGGTGTCATAGCTCACAGCATCCTCCAACTTGGGCTCAAGCTGGCCTCTTGACACAGTTTTTTTTGTTTTTTGGTTTTTTTTGCTTCTATTTTTAGTAGAGATGGGGGATCTGTCTTTTTGCTCAGCTGGTCTCAAACTCCTGAGCTCAAGCAATCCACCCCACCTTGGCCTCCCAGAGTGCTGGGATTACAGGTGTGAGCTACCTCACCCGGCATTTTTGTTGTTATTGTTTGTTTGAATATGGGAAATGAAACACACAAAAATTAAGTCAGTCAAGTTTTGAAGATCTTAGTGAATGTTAAAACCAAATCTTGAACTTACATTCCTCTGCCTATTCATTAATGAACCACCAAAGTGCATCTGTGTTCTTAGAATTTAGTATTGTTCTTCCACACTAGGAATATCTTTTCCTGACTATCTGGTACATTTTGCTTCCAAATCATGTAGAAATGAAAAGATAGGAAAGTGAGTAGAGGATGATACAGAGTGTTTCACAACTTTTGGTCTTTTAACGAATAGAAACTTATAAACAACAGCAAAAATATCATATGAGCCAAGTCATCTTTGTCCTCTGTTAGAAATAAATATATGAAAGTTATTCCTTCTTAGAAATCTATTTTTAAAAAGAAGTGGAAAGAAATCTACTCCAGCGCCATCTCTCAGCCCACACAGCTTTCCCTTCCTTTCAAGGGAAACTTGCCACAAAACCACAAGAAGCCCAAACCTCTAATTGTGGTGCCTTTGGAATACACACTAATGTTTCACCTGAGAATATTATTCCCCTGGGCTGCTCCAGCCAATAATAGCAAAACCCTAAATTCTAGGGGCTGGCCATTTTTGCCGTCATGGCAATGGGCAATCTTTGTTCTAATGTCCTCACTGAGCTGGATGACACTTTTTCAGGGCAGCAGTGTACTCCAAGACTCTTCTCTGCTCAATTCTCCTTCCTTCCTACCCTTCTTCCAATCCATAGATATCATGTCTACATTATAGTCTGAAGTCTTCATTCACATGGTTCTCTTTCTCCCTCTCCCCTTTATCTTAAACACACAGTACCTCCAATACATTTTTTTGCCACGTGTAACTCTGTCTTGGTATCTGCTTCCACAATACTTAAACTGACATTCTTAATACTTATAAGAAATTTAATTCATTTTCTTACCAAAATAACCAAGATATTCTTTAAAAGAACAAGGCTACTGTGTTTCCTATGCCATTCAGCTGCTGGTGACTAGGATTCTTTCTACTCAGCAGGTGGCCACCTGGGATGCAGAGTCAATGTTGCTGCATCAGGGGGGTAGAGGAGAGCGATGCTGGTGGCAACAAGATGGAAAATGATCTATAAATACTGCCAGTCTCCTTGCCAGAAAAGCTGGGGTGTTCTGTTGTTTCACCCATACCTGTAAAGAACAACCTGTCTCTCCCTTTCCATATGCTGCTTGTGAGAAAATCAAACCTGTAATTCCTCTCTAAGCACACTTTCCAGCTTTTGCTTATAGTAAAATGCCTTGTCCCTGTTTCAATTTATGACCTCACTAATGAATTATGAGCCATCGAAAAAGAGAGCATATATAATGCTGCATTTGAGATCATTCCTAGACTATGATTTCTCCATGGAAAATATTCTAGCGATATTTTCAAAAATAATTATGCACATAAGCATGTAGTCATATTTTACCTGAGCCATTTCCTAGTTCTATTATAAACTTTTGTTTTTCCTTTGCTTTTCAACATGGCATATGTGCTTATTTTTTATACTCTGGTAAAGCAACTTGACAGTTGGTAGCTGTCTGGCTGTTTATTCAACATATGCACCACTTAATGCACAGGTCTCAGTGATGCAGTCCCCAAAGTCATCCAACTGGAGTAAAAGTCAACAAATAGAGCGTCGCAGGGAGTACATTTACTTGGGGAGAGATAAATATTTGAAAGGTGTTTAGCAGTTAAGATTTAAGCCTAATGTCATAAGAATTTACAGGGTTAGCATCTTTCCCAGCACAGCAAATTCTCTTGACTTCACACAGGCACTCCATATGTTAGGAAGTCACCTTTTTAATTAGATCTCTGTAGCCTCATTTTAAGTCACCACTGTCACAAGCTTTGGATAAGATCCTATTCTCAGGAAACCTTTCAGCAAACAGTTAGCTGTAAGTTCTTACAAGAAGATTTTAAGACAGATTTTCCCAGATTGCAAGGGATTTTAAATTAGCTGCTCTGGTAAGTGGGTGTGGTGTTATTTCAACATCTTCACATGTCACCTGAGCCTTCCCCCCAAGGAAAGCAAAATATGTTCAGCAGTTTGCATTTCTGAAAGTGGTATTGGTCTGGGAGTTCTCTGGTCTATTTGGACTAGAGGACAAGATATAATACAGAAATTCCCACCCTCTGTGGCCATGAGGCCTGCTGAAGTATGATCCACTTGACAAGTAAAGCTCCTGAAAATTTTGTAATGGTCTTCAAGAAGAGAGAAGGAAGTGAATGGAACAGTAATGGATGGTTTTGTACCAAATTTGTTGTATAGATTATAAGATACTATCCTCCCCAACAGCCTAAGGAAAAACATTGTTAACATTTTTACTTTTTTAGAAGAAAAAAACAGTTGAGGCTGAATAGAAAAACAACTTGTCCAAGGTCATGACAGTGAACAACAGCAGAGCTCAAATTCAAGTCCCACTGTATGTGAAGTTTGGTTCTTAACCAGCGCGGTACCTGTCCACCAGCAACACAGTTTACAATGAGGGTTTTCGTGGAAATTCCTGGACAATTTGATCTGGCAAGATCTGCTGGTCCTGGAATTAGCATGGGCTCCAGAGATATATTCAACTCTAAAGAAAACAAGTTTAGAATTCAATGTATTACACAAGACTTTCATTATCTTTTCCAAACTCCCATGGTCTTCTCGTCCTGGATGGCATCGCTGCTGACAGGGCCCAATTGAGTATCCCCTCTGTGTCTACACACCTCTCTCCCCTGGCAGCCACCACACAGTGAGGCAAGCTAGCTGCTTCGGGTTTGAATCCTTTTCCTTTTACTTCAAGATTTAAATGGACTATCTCATCCCAGGATGAGAGATCTGATATACCATATTCTACATCCAAAGTGGTTGGCACGCAGAAACTAGATGGTACAACTTGGAATGATAAAGAGTTAAATCCGCATGGGAAAAGTGTTGACCAATGGGAAAGAGAAGACAAAAGGAAACCAAGCAGATGGAGTTCTTATTCTTTCTCTATTGCCCTAACAAGGATCTTTCCACACAGAGTGCCCAGAAACATACTGTGCTGAGTAGTTAACACCTGCCAGGCAACGCTATGGCCCACTGGGAAGCAGTAGCCAGACACATAAATACAGCATTTCAATTGTTTTCCACATCTTTTCCTTGTCTGATTGCCCTTATTCCTCATTGTCCCTTTCTCCCTGTCTTAGGTTTGCACATTTGCAAGAAAACAAAAATAAAAAAAAAAAACATTATCAGCACTTAATCCTCACCACTTCAGACTCTATATTCTAAGGAAATTGGCAAACAAATCCATTTGGTGAATGTTAGAATTACTGCATGGGATTGTTAAAAATGCAAATTCCTTAGTGTTGGCTGTCTCCATTTTAAATATGGAAACTTTTCGGTGCCATTATTTAATTACAGAGGCTAAGCTTGTTTCATATGGCATAGTGATCTATGCATTTGGAAGAGATTCTGTGACATAATTCATTTACCTGAGTAAATAAGCTTTTGCTTCTCTCTTCTTTGGTCGGAAAACTACAATGGCGTAGAGTAAGTGACGTGTTTAGAGCAAGGCAGTGAGTGGAGACTGGTCTAAGGCAGTTACTGAAACACTGATGTCAGATTTCCCTGCCTCCCCTCAAGCGAGGAGGTCACCTGTCCCAGCTCTGTCTGGGATGGTGCTGGAACAGCTTCAGTTTAACAAAAGGAGGACAGGTGAGGCTGCCTTGATACCTGACTCTTCCCCAGCCCTTCTCTCTAAAATGTAGTCATGATACGCCGAGGTAGAGAAACGCTGTCTTCACCAGCTTCAGCACCATCTACCCACCACAAAGTGACAAATAAGGACAGTCACCGTGCTGAGGAGGATGGAGCCTTGAGAAGCAGTGCTGCCACATGTACTGTCCCTAAAGCACCTCCTTCTGGTCTTAGTGCAACATGGAAAAACAAATAAAAACCCTGTTAGTTTAAGCCACTGTAATTAGGTTTCCTGTCACTTGTAGCCAAATACATTATTAGCTAGCATAGATTCTTAGTTTTGTGTGTATTGCTTTGACAACCTCTTGATATCCACAATTTCCCATGTGGAGTGTACTTAACAACGACATTGAATTTAATTATATCAAAACAGAGAAACTGGAAAGAAAATTCATCTCAAATAGCACAGCAGAAATGGAATGCACAATCAGCTGATATATCACACATCCCGTATATTGTAAACACCAGCATAGGATAAGTAAGTCATTATGCCAATAGCAAATAAGGATTGTCATTTAAGAAAGGGCTAAATAGTTTCACTCTAGTATTACAATTAATGGAGTCATTAAACTAGTATTTAAGCAGAAGTGCTTGTGATATTTTAAAAATGTGTATTTTTGCCAGTATAAAGTTTTCTTTCCACAATGTGTATTTGGAAGAGTGATAGAATTTTTAATAAGGGTTTTACCTTAAACACTAAAGTCAGATCAAGTGTGTCTAGAAACGCAAAATTTCTTTATTCCTTCTCAGAATCTTTAATTTTCCAATTCCTATTGTGACTCTCCAAGCAAAAAAAAAAATTTTTTTTTCACATTTATTTCAATAGGTATATTTCTTCCCTAAAGTAAACCTATCTTTTGTGATACTAGTGTTACAAATAACAAAGTTTGGGAAAGCTGTATTAATACAGTGCACATGTTTTGTTTACTCAATATCTCTGTTACATGCCAGAAAACGTAATTTACAACCACAATTCATGCACACGAATACAGAGGGACGTATCTAACTCTTCATATAGGTGTATTATACGTGCTGCCACAAGTCTTTGACTCACGCTAAGGAGTTACATGTCCTTTCTGTGAAATGCCTAGTGTACCTTAGTTGATCAGTATAATAAACCCTGATTTCTTATTGCCCTTAGTAGAGGTTTTTTACTTTTTAAGAAGTAAATATAGGAAGGATTTACTAACTTATTCAAGTTCACATAATGAGTCTACAGTTGAACTAAGACTGCAAAATTGTTTCCCGTTTATTCTTACAGTCACTGCAATGCCCTATAGAGAATATTCAAACTAATTCTTGGGGTCTGGAAGGTGACAGGGTAAATAAGAAAGCAGGTGGGATTTAATTTTAAAGTGTATTTCATTTCTCTTTTTCTTTCAAGTAAGAGAAAAAACAAAAATAATTGTAGCATGAAACTGTAATTTGGAATAAATTATCTCTAAGCCTAATTAGAAATTATCAGCATTTCAATGAACGTGTGTGTTCTTTATTTTCAGTTTGCAAGTTTACCACAAAAGTCATATGGTCATAGTGATAATGGAGTCCTTATTTTAATTGTGACTTTTGCTTCTGCAGAAATAAAAAAGTAGACTTATCATGCTCTAATAGATAATAAAAGGAGAAAAGTTCAAACTCCAGATAGTACAATCACTTTCACCAAAACAGATCTTTTCCTTTTAAGCACCAGATCAATAAATGACCCTTTTGATCACAGAACAAACTAAAATCGCCTGTATATTTTGCTTGTTACTTTCATTTTTTTTCCCCAAGAAAAGATGAAGCCACTTAAGTGGCAGACCACAAAAGCACTGTGACACTTTCATCCTAGTGAAGAGTTCAAAAAGTAAATAAAACTTTCTGGAACATGTACTTAAGAACAAAGCTAGCACCCAGTAGCTCAGTATTCCTTTGGGGCTAGGGGTTTATTCAGAGCATCAAGAATCAGTATTTCCATCTAGACATACAAGCGATCTAAATAGCGTTCATAGGACTTTAAAAGGCTTTTGAAATAAAAAGTAGAGCAAACTACAAAAGTATAAATTCCAAGTTTTCCTACATCGTTCCTACTTTGTAGAACGTTTGGTCGGGATGGGGGGTGCAAGGGCATCGCATGTCAGCCAGCTATGAAAGAATACCCGGGTCCGCGTGGCCGGGCGCGGGCAGAGACTAACGAGAACCCAGCGGCCACCGCGCTTCAATTAGCTGTCTGTCAATTTCACAGGCCTCCACTGGGTGAGGAACCGCTGTGGGCATTTTGCCACCAGTAGCAGATTCTTATCTTCTTTTAATCTATTGAAATAAGGACCAGGGGAAAAGTGTAAATGCCAAAACGTGGACAGGAATGAGGCTGGGATACGTGGCAGGAACCGATCGCACGTTTGCAGACAAACTGGATTATTTTGGTATAAACTGTTTGGGAATGGGGGGGAAGGTCTGCAAGGTTGACATTTCTCCTTATTGTTAAGAGGTGATTTGGGGCATTCAGTACACAATGAGGCGAGGATATTCATTTGTGAGTTTTATGAGACCAAGAAATACCATTTTGAATGTATCATAAACATAAAGTATAAGCTTTCTCTCAGGCTGCACCCTCTAGCATCTTGACAAAATAAACAAGTATTCACTAGGTGGTTTATTTGGTTGGACAGGCAGAGCTCTTGAAAATACAGTCAAGTTTAAGTTCCATATTTTGATCACCTGTTATTTATTTCGCCTTGGCTCCAAGTAGATGCAATACCTGTTTTACTCCCACAATGACAGTTAAACTCAGCCAGGCAAGTGAGTACTGAAATCTAGTTGGAAAGAAAAAAAAAGCTTAGAAATTTATATGGAAAATGTGCCTGAGGAAAAAGCCACTATAATGTCAGAACTAAAACTTTGCAATTTTTATATTTGAGCATTTCTTTCTGGAAATGTTAATTGAAAAATGTGCCAACTAAGATTTGCTATGTCATTACCAGTGCTGGTATCTCTCATTTGTTCCTTTGTCTCCCTCTACGATCTGCACTGCTGCCTGAATGAGCGGTGTTCATCTTACATTGTTGCCTTTCCAAATTCTTCTTTCCCTACTTTCCTTGCTCTGCTAGTTCTCAGTTTTCCGTCTCTATTGTTCTCCTTGTCTGGAACTCCTTCCGGAATTCTGGCTTTATAAAATGCTACAGTGAAGGGTTTCAGGATTCTTTTCCCCTCTACTTGTATACTGCCAAGGGACTCTTTTTGAAGACCGTATTTTCACCATCAAGAATGAGGGAGGCAGACCCAGTGGCCTTAAGGGATTTAATTAGAGTTCACCAAGTTAGACTCTCCAAGCTCTCAAAGACCTAATTTAAATACAAGTTCACTCACTTTTTCAACTATTTCTTAGGCCCTTATTAAAATTTCAGGTTATTAAAGGGAATATCTTGTGTTTTTCAATACACAGAAAATAAACCTGGGTTATGCTGAATCGCAGACATCCTCCAGGAGCAAACGCAAAATTCTGCCAATTGCTAGGAAAATAATAATGAATGAGCTTATAAATTATCGAAACCACTGTTGTGGAATTTTGTAAATCATGATCATTTATGTGGGTGGCATCAGTTTTATAGGAGATAAACATTCGTAGTAGATTAGTGAAAAAAATATGTAACAACATATTTGGGGTCAGTTTTCCTAATATTTCCTAGAATAAAAGTGATTATTATTATTATGACTACCCTTAACCCTAGGTGGTATCATTTTCTTTTTGTCAAGCTGTCAGTCAGAACTCTGCTTAAGCTCTGATGATGAATCATATCCATTTATAAAATCTTTCTTGTCAATCAGAGCTCTATACATAAGCACAAGATAGAAGAGCTACTTATAACATGATTTCTGACTGACAACATAGAAATTTTATGAAAAAAAATGCTGGGCTTTTTTGACCCTTAATTTCTACATTAAGAATGGTATCTTAAATAGACTTTCTAACCTAAGACTGATTTCAGGTATGAACTGACTGTCCCCACTGTGATTTCAAATATTTAAAAACTAACCACTGAAATCCACATGAAGAAAACAGGGCCACAGTGTAAGGTCCCCCTAAGCCGGATGTCACATAAACAAGAGAATGAGGGGAGCAAACAGGTGGCTTCAAGAGCATTTAATTTTTAAAGCCTACAGAAATATTACTCAAAGCAAATGGAAAACAAATTTCCATGATTGGCAGGAACATGAAAAGAATGTAAAAGCTCTGCCTCTTTAATTTGATTTGGAAATGTCATTTACAAACACTTCAATATGGCTTTGTTGTTGTTTTGCTGTTGTTCTGATAATGATAATTTTTTTTTAATTTCCACCATAAAGAACACTTCTTGGAAAAATAATTGTGAGAACTCTATTGTGACTATTGTTTTCAAGTATTTCTCAGTTCACATCTGTGCAATATTATCATGTAATTAGCATGCTAGCCTTCTCAAAGTTAACCCTCACTGTGGTCTTAATAATCGGTTTAAAAATTGGGGTCTATTCAGAGAGGTACTAGTGAGATTTAGAAAGAATTTAGGTTGTCTGTACACATTGGATTTTATATTATTTACATGCTTTTAGTAGGCATAAAATTGTAGGTACTTCTCCAGCTAGTATTTTATTCATTTCATTCTTAAGAAAAATACAGCAGTGGATGGAGTAATATGAAATCTTTTACACCAATTTACACTGTAAGTCAAGTCATATTTTAAGCCTGATTATTTTTTGGCATTACAGCATAGAAAACTAGTAAAGTTATCATCTTATAAAAGCACATTAATTCTCAGTTACAACATTATAAGACTGGTTTATTGGTATAAATTCACATTCTCAGGATAAGATATTTTTCATAATTTAAAATTTTAAAGTTATGGTTTATAATGATCATCCTGGAGTAGGAAAGGAAAATCTGTTTCGTTAGGAGATGTGTTAGAAATTTTTTTCCACTTGCATTCCACCAAAAGATCATGCTGAAGTTCTTCCATTAAATGTAAAATATTTTTCAGGTTTGCCTTGTTATTTAATGAAATTCAAAATCAGATTTTAAAGACAACCTTCCCATTCCCCCAACCCTCCAGAAAAACTTGTCATTTCATGACAAACATAGATTTCCTGAGAGATGGAGAACATTCGCTGTGAAAATTACTATATTTATCCTTGAGACATATTTGGTAAAACTCACTAATTTGCCCAGTGCATAATTTCAGTATGTTCATGGAAAAACAAACTGTCTTACCCAAGACTTTAAAACAGAATCCCTCTGCTCTTAGAATTCGGTGGAAGCAAGTGCTATGTAAATACTAATGATTGAGTGTGATCTCCCAGGCAGTGGGGAGGAAAATGCTCATTTTGGCAATTCAGAGACTCACACACAAACACACGCACAGTCACACGATTTTTTTAGAAAAAGCCTTTATTACATAGTCATAAAAAAAAATCAAAACAACAATCTACAGGTAAATAGTAAGTTAGAAAGTGAGCTTGAGTACCAACAAGTAACCAGATACTTCTTTTCTTACTGAGGTAGATCAGCGTTCTTGGGTTTTAAATGTTCTCTAAAGATTCTGGTTGCACTTGATGTATTTTACTTTGATATTACAAATGTTTCTTCAATAATGTACTATCTTTGTATCCCTTACAAATCATTTTTTAATTGGGTATAAACTAATTAATAAAAAGGAAACAAATTTCCCAAATTTGAATGTGAAAATAACAGCACTCCCCATCTCCTGTTCTGGAAGGGTTCATACAACTCAAATCTGTGACCAGATTGCATTTATTTATTATAAATTAAGAGCCTCAGACATGTTATTTTTTTTAAATCTATCCACCATTAGATTTTTTTTTAATAATACCATTAGATTTTTTATTTGTTTTCAACTACTCACAAATGAGTTGGCGTTATAGATTTCTCTAAATTATTATCTAATAGATTTAATAAATAAAATTATCATTAAAACACAAAAATATAATTTAACCATTTCTTCTACATAGAATGTTAGCATCTAAAAGGTCAGAAAGGAGAACCCAAACCAAGTGATTTCACCGCTATAATCACTTGGATTAAATTCCATATATAGCTTATAATAGACTATGGACTATAATAGACTATTACAGGCTATAATATGGAATTTAATTGTTCGCCTGCAAAAATGGTAGTGAGCATACAAAGGGCAACCATAACTTAAGTCATCAATATTTGGAAGGAATACTTGCCTTTGTAAAGAAAATCCCATCCTCCATATCTACTTCTTTTGACTAGCATATTCAATCTTACAAAATTCTTTCTACATCTATGATCAATTGACAAAATAATTATTTAAAAATCAATCTATAAAATAGGAGACATAAGATTTATAAGTTATAAAACTGAGAGTGGGTATTGTTGAGTGCAGAAAGAATTAAATTTCCTTGCATTTCTAAGATTTTGTCATAATAATCATCAACCTCAAAGACATAGGAGAACCCTGAAAAAGTTAAGAGCCCAAGGTTAAAATCACAGAAGAGTTTCAAATAGAGATTGACAAACTGTAAGGTAAAAGTTTAAAATATCACCGCCACAATCCAAGAAACTTCTAGACACATTTTGAGCACTACCATGAAGGGAATGACACTCAAAATATATCTCAGAGCTACCATTTTTCCATAATTATTCTAATCCTTGCTCTTTCTTATTTTAATTTTGGGTTATTGCAACACTCACACAAATGCACCTAGTTTAAGAAAAAGAGTGAGCTTTTTAAATAAAGCTGAAAGAAAAACAAAACAACAACAACAAAAAAAAAAGCAGAAATAACCTCTCAGCTACTCTTCAAGCTTTTTGTCTCTGTCCAAACACATTCTGTGCTTATCCTTGACCACTAATGTGTGAAACATGAGGTTGAATATGGTTTTTTGTTTGTTTGTTTACATCTTGCTTTAACACTTAATTGTAGATACAAACTAATTAGAACAAGGTTAAGGCCAAGAACTTGCCTGAATCAGGAAACTTTAGTGGTGAGTCCAGGTGGGGCTTCTGGCTGTACCCCTGCTAACAGGCCACCTGTGCCTCCCACCTCTCAGCCCTCCTAGCCCTTCACTCATGGAGGTCTCCAGGCAAATTTGTCACTTACATGTTCTACCCAGACCCTACAGGTGCAGTTGGAAGCCCAGAGAGAGTTGTGCTTTACATTGCCTTCCAATATCCAGCTATTGCTGGTACAAGATTTGGGAAGGTTTGGCCTTAATATTTCATAGCATGATTGTGCTTGTTTTCTTAGGGTTTGGCTTCAGTGACAAACTGAGACCACAGAACTGCTCTGTAAGTATTTAAGCACTCCAGCCTCATGGAAGCCTTTTGCAGCATCTAGGACTCCAGAAGACAGCGTCAGAACACAACTTTTTGTCTCATGATTACAGAGATATTGTTGCCCCAGCACTGCAGTATAGGTACAAGCACAATCGGTCTGGCTGGCTCACCATAAAGAGTGTCAGTGAAATGGAGGAATTTTTCCTGAGACTCACCATCCTCTCTTTCTCCAAAAGCTACTCAAAGAAGGGGGTGTGTGCTATCATCCTCCCTCACACAAGTGATGAACTTCTCTGTATTGTCTTGAAGCCTCATCCCAGGCTTTAGACCACATCCTCAGCCCTCCAGAGTGAGGTATGGGACATGAGGGCAGGAATCGCAACAATGAAGTTAGTCATCTACAATCTCTTACAGTACATCACTCAAAGGAAGAAGTTTAGAAGATGCTGAGTGAGAGCTTTTGTAACTGTTTCCATTCACTTTGGAAGGCCATAGATCCTACAAATCCCTGTCCAGAATTTTGGGGACTATGTAGGGAAACCCTACTGCAGACCACAGTGTCAATTCTAGATGACCACATTAGCCATGCTCCATGGCTAGAGGATCCCACGGGCTTCCTGAATGCATACGGTGGGCTTCATCAACTCTTTCTAGCTGGAGAGAGTAGCTTCCCTGTATTACCTCCTCACTTCCTTATCTGTTCTGTTTCCACTTAGGAAGAAATGTCCAAAAGACGTCCCAGCCATCAAATACTCTTCTTTCAAAGTCCCCTTTCCTCACATTGGTGAACAGTACACAGGAAACAGCCAGCAAGAGCTCTGACTTTCTTATTCTTTTTCTATATTCCTGTCCCAGTTCTATTTCTCACATTTCTTCCAATTCTGTAAGTCCACACATTCCTTTCGCAAAACTGTATTGCTCATTGTGCCATATAAATCATTGATTTTTCCAAAAAATACTATCTAGTCTTTGTCTGTCTCCTCTCCATCCATTTTCTAGTTTTTAGTATTTGTCTTTTATCTGCATAAAATAATTCAGTGCTTGCCCATACAGTAAAGTGAAAAATCTTTAACATGGTGCTGGGTCAGGTACATGGCTAAGCTGAGAATAGCAAAATCCTACATGAGTGACTTAAATAAAATAGAAAATAATTTCTCTATGATGTAACAATCTGGAAAAGATAGCTTTGGACCATATTAGCTGCACTGCTTCCCCTATCAAGGAATCCAGGATTCTTCTATTTATTTTGGTCAGCACTGACCACCACCCCCAGCTGCAAAAAGGGTCTTTGACCTCCCCAAGAGAAGGAATTAAAATGCAGCATCACATGCAAAGCAAAGTTATGTATTAAAGATAGAATACAGAATGCATAAAACACTCTCAAAGATAGTAGAAGGGTGGAATGATGCGAGAAGAAATAGTGTCATCCCAGATTAGGATATGTCCTTTAATGCAAAACTCTAATAATGTGCTAAACTGGGGGTGGAATAGTCACCTGTTTTCTGAGAAAAGGGTGAAGAGTACTTAGAACCAGGAACCCTCTCCTTTCTTGACCTTATAGGGTACCTTCTGGAAGTTTCCATGGCATTTGCAAATTGTCCTGGGGCTGATGGGTGTGATTTTTATTATGTTAGTGAGGGTAGTTCATTTAAGAACACTATCACCTTAACTATGGGCATGCCCCATTTAAAGGAATTCCCTCCATTTACCTTGAGAATATTATGGGGAAAGTAAAATACCTAAAGGGTTCCTATTGTTTGCCTTTATCTTTGCTAAGTATTTTCACTTTCTGGGATTCTCTTATCTGTTTACCTCCTCTTTTTGACCCCTGTCCTAACTGACTGCAGGGTGTCTCACTCTTGTATCACCATGTCATTGCTTTCCCATTCCTCAGGCTTTGGCCTGGCTCTGATGGTCTAAGATGGCACACCAGCAGCATCAGCATGGAGAAGGAGAAGGACATAGGAAGACAGCCTTGCCCTTTAAGAACATATTTCAGAATTAATGCACTTCATTTTCTCACACCACACTGCCTTGACCTTAACCAGAAAGCCACACTTGGCCAGTAAGGAGGTTGAAAAATGTAATATTTATTTTTGGAGGTAAAATTACCAATTGAAAATTAGGTATTTTATTACCAAAGAAAAGTAAACAGATTCTGTATAGACCAACACTCTTATATAAGGATTAAAAGGCCACCACCATGTCCATGCCTGACTCTCTACCATGTTCATTCCTTTTTACTCTCTCTACTCTAGCAATCATAAATTATTTTCAGTTTCTCAGTGTTTTCTTTTTACCTGAATTGCATTATCTTCTGATTTCAGGTGGTTAACATCTACTCATTCTTCACTCTTTTTTTTTTTTTTTTTTTTTTTTTAGACAGAGCAGAGTCTTAATTTTTCACCCAAATTAGAGTGCTGTGGCATCACAGTTCACAGTACCCTCAAACTCTTGGGGTCAAACAATTCTCTCGCTTCAGCTCCTGAGTAGCTGCTACTATAGGCGCCCGCCATAATGCCCAGCTATTTTTAGAGATGGGTCTTGCTCTTGCTCAGGCTGGTCTTAAACTCCTGAGCTCAGGCAATCCATCCACCTTAGCCACGGTACCCAACCTTCATTGTTCACTCTTCACCTTAAGTCACTTCCTTAGGTTTGGCACACTGGCTTATGCCTATAATCCTAGCACTCTTGGAGGCCGAGGCACTTGGGTTGCCTGAGCTCAGACATTCAAGACCAGCCTGAGCCAGAGAGACCCTATTTGCATGTTTAATCGTTATTTTTTTATTAAGTAGTTAGATCCATGAAGAGGGGTCAGTGTGACAGAAGTTCAAAGTACGTTGGTAATATGTATAAATGAGAAATGATTTATCATAGAGAAATTCAGAAAATACTTTCAACCAAAAGTTCATTTTGAAAGTTGAATTTTGATCTGGGCATCCAGAGGTGATGGAACAAGGACAAGGAAGACTGCTCATTATGGGATGAGCTGCACTTCACTGGAGAGATGAAAGGAGCAAGTTTCTTATTTCTCATGATGGGTTCTGAAAACTCACTGTGCAGATCCATTTTTAACTGTCCCTGGAATAAAATCACAGGTAGGTCCCATGGATTTTCCAGCTACTTTTAGATAACAGAAATACCTGGTCCATTCCAATAACCCCATCACTTCCGGCCAGCCCAACATACTTTAATAACCTTAAATTACTATCCAAGTTAAATAATTTCTAAGGCCTGGGACCCCTGGCATAGGGAAGGGAGTCCAGTAAGAGTGGTAGCATTATCCCACAGCATGGGTACCCCCTGAGTAGCTAGGGAGCCACTGTTCTTTGCTCTCTCCCTGAGTAATGTTGTGCCTTGCAGACATGCTTCTGTTGGGACTCACCAGCTACAGCTCCAGGATGCTGGCACTGACTGGCTTTCTGCAAATCTCCCCTCCGTGGAGATAGCTGCATACTTCTATTCAGGCCTCGATACCATTTGTGGAGTCTGCATCTGCTCTCCATGAAATACCCACTTTGTTTCTTTCCGAATCTTAAACTAAAACTCATGCAAAGGTGATTACTTCTCTGTGTTACGTCAGCAGGAAGGGGCACCTTAAGCCAGATTCTTTCTTCTTTTCAGATATAAAAAGAATGAATAAGGAATGAGTTGTAGCATCTTTCAAATTCTGAAGAAATAATGTTGAACTCCCTGATGTGTCCTGTTGAAGGCCCCTTCACTTGATGTGAGATGAAGGGGGAAAGATGTATATTCCTGTGCTCCTTGAAAGGGATGGGGGATCGAAAGCACACTGAGAAATCGTTTTCAGAGAAATCCCTCCTCACCTCAGTGTTCTATCATCAC
Source organism: Arctocebus calabarensis (assembly GCA_963573935.1). Lineage (NCBI taxonomy): Eukaryota > Metazoa > Chordata > Mammalia > Primates > Lorisidae > Arctocebus > Arctocebus calabarensis. The sequence continues at coordinate 15,840 of CAUYON010119738.1, forward strand.
AGCTTAATACGGGTAGGGAAGCAGTTCTAGAACTAACTTGGCATGTGCTGCAGAGAAAGCAAAACACCTCCCTTTAGGATGAGGAAATAGCTGGTTCTTACAGTCATGGCCTCTGCGGCCTCAAAGAAAACTAAAGATATTCATTCAGTACCATATTTTGGGGGGAAAATTTAGAATCAAGGAATCTCTGGTTCTCTTCTCTTTAGGGGTAACCTAATAACCCAGCTTGATTTGATGTGTAAGATTCACATATCCATACATAGAAACTAAGAAATATCTAATAAACTGAGAGGAATGAATAAACCAGGAGGTTGAGGTCTCGAAGACAATTATTCAGAGTTGAAACTTGGTCCTGTAAGCCTGATAAAGCCACCATAGGATTTCACTGTGAGATTATTTTTAAAAACACATTATATTACCCATCACACTTTTGTAATCACTTCAAATCTTGAGAATGATAAAATTTGCTGTAGGGACATTTCTATTAGTGACTCTATTATAATGTGATAGAATTGGATGGTCCCACTGGATTTACATAACTCTGCATTTGATTCAAAAATTATAGAATCCCAGAGTAAAAAAAAAAAATCATAATTCTGTAAAACTTCTATTACTAATATGATTTTAAAAATCTTAAATGAAGTTCCTATGCCACACAAAAATAAGAATACTGCCAATAAGGAAAGCGTGATATCCTTTAATACAATTTTCAGTTGAAGTCTTAAATATAGCTGAAGTAAAGTGTGATATGGAAAAAAACTCATAAGGTAATTTGGATAGGTCAATACGAAAGCTTCCCTCTGAACAATATTTTAAAGAAACTACCTCTGTCATTCAATTCTAAGTCTTAATAAAGCAGTAAGGGAGTAGGGAAGTCATATGACTTGATTCTACAAGAACCAGTTAGTAAATCTGAATAAGACTGGCATAGATAATGATAATAAAATCCAGATCTATTAATGACACTGCCATGAGAATCATATAAATATAAAAATAAAAGGATAAAAATAGAGCCCTGAGGGACCACACATTTTACAGTAACTATTTCTGATGAACTGCTACCCAATATGATATGCTGTGTCTGATGACAAAGATAATTACATTTCAAACCAATTTAATGCTGTCTCAAAAATTCCAACTCACGTTTCTGAAAAATCTAACAATATATCACTATCTACTATGCCAAAGGTGAATGATAGATCTAACTTTGGAGTAGTTCATTTCTTCCCCAGAAACTCTTACATATTACTAAAGATGAACAGATAATCCTGGTAATTTAGTGGGTACCCCAAAATCTATGTTGGAATTTTAATAAATATTAATTATAGATAATTGTATCTTCAGAAAAAATATCAAATGTGTTTTGTTTCTTATTTTTCCTAAAAGAAACAAGAATTAGAAAATTGCATTACAATATAGCAGGAACATAGTTGATTATCCTTAAATATTTGTGGAATAAATACATGTATAAATTTTGATTCAACAGTCAATGAACTACAGAAGAAAATAACATTAAATAGTATGTTTATAGTTTATATATTCTTCTTTTGTATAAAGAATTATACTCTGCCCTAATTTTTTATGTGTTAATAGGACCAAATAATTCCTCAAAAAAGATAAAAAGCAAGATAATAAAACTAAATATAACTAATTTTTTTTAATATGTACAGAATTTTTTGCCTATTTCTCTGAGCACTTGTTTTGAATTAGCATTTTTAAAAATAAAGTATGGGAAGATTTTATATATGGAGTGAAGATAAATTAAGGCCATAAATAAGGTGTATAAAAAATCACTTTCATTGTTTTTTATAAACAATAAAACTTATAAAATTATATTCTTCCCCATCTCAATGAAACATGGAAAAATTAATTATATCCATTTTATTTTGTTTCCCTCCAACATAGCAGGAATACCCATGGTCATCAATCAACATCGACTATCACAATACCCCCTTTCCCACTCTTGGTAATACTATCAGTTTCTCCATTTCCATTATCTCAATTCCTTTCTTTGTCCCAGTGTGTGGGAAGTTACCCCCAAACCTGCAAATTTTATTATCCTTTATTAAGGGTATTGTTTTATTTATATCCTTCCTTTTTTATCCCCAAATCTTTGGGAATATTTTTAGCCTGAGAGACATCTCCCTTGTTTTCTTTCCTCAAACCCTCCAGGACACATTTGCAACAAGATTAGGCTTTAGTAAACATAAGCCAGGAAGACAAATGCTTTAGTTAATAACAAGTAGACAGGCCATAACAAAATAGCCACCAAAATATATAGTGGATGAAACATTGTAGAAGTTTATTTCTCTTTTATATAACACCTATAACTGGGACATCAACTAGTAATAGGAGAACTCTACATCTTCAACCTGTGAGCCTCTATTCTGGGGTCCAGATGGTTGTCCAAGTTTTCTTTGTTTCCTAGACAATGAAAAGGAGAAAATGACCTAAAGGAACATGTGTATATTCATTTTTAGGACATGACGTGGAATTGTAACTGGATTCATAGGCACATAACCAATGTAGCCCTATGGGGCTCCAGTTCAAAAAAGGGTCCTATGCTTGGGATTTAAAACTCTGTAGTGACCACCTTGAATTCTATATTTTAATTTTTTATTATTATTTCAAAATACTGAAGGAGTACAAATGTTTTTGTTACATATGTATCTTGTAAAGGCTTACATTTGGGTTTTTAGAGTGCCCTCACCAGAACGGAGTTTAGTGTACCTGATAGATAAGGTTTTACCATTTATTCTCTTCTACTCTCCCTTCATTTTTGTTCCAATGTCCTTTACATCTCTTTGTGCCCCTGTTTTCCCGTCAATTATTAAAGACTATATGTGGTGTTTGTTTTTCCATTCCTAAGATACTTCACTTAACATAACAGTCTTAACATAATAGTCTCAAAGTTGCAGCTAAAGACATTATTTCATTCCTTTTTATGGCTGAGTATGATCCATAGTGCCTGTGTATGTGTGTGTAAAAAATAGCAAAAAATCTATATACATCTTAAGAAAGAAAAAAATTGTATTAAATTTATAATACTCAAGTCATGTTTGACTTCTACATTTATAAGAGTGACTCAATGTGACCAGTATTCATTTTTTGTTATTAATGTACATTGAACATTACAATTTTGATACAGTTTTTTTTTTCCTTTTTTGAATGTGTACACATTTATTGGCATCCTCTGTATATACGAAATATGTCTCCCATGTTGGGCATATCTTTGTAAAATTTTATTATGAATGTTTTGCAAATAAAGGTACATTTAGCTGCAATTTTCCATTTTCCCTATGCATGCCTACTTTAGGGACATCTTTTGAGACACCCTGTATATCACATTTTCTTTATCCATTCAGGAATTGATGGACGTTTAGGTAAACTCTACTTCTTTGCTATTGTGAATTAACTATTGCTATTATGCTGAAATAAACATTCAAGTTTAGGTGTCCTTTTGAGAAAATGGCTTATTTTCCTTTGAGTAGAGACCCAGTAGTGGGATTGCTGGATTGAAAGATAGATCTACATTTAGTTCTTTGAAGAGTCTCCGTACAGCTTTCCATAGCATTATAAAAGTTTACATCTCAACAACAGTGTCTAAGTGTTTCTTTTTCTCTGCATCAATGTATGCTATTGTCTGCTTTTTATGATTAAAAACCCTTAATTAGTTGTAGAAGGAATGAACATACTTCAAAATTATAAAAGCCATATATAACAAACCCATAGCCAACATCATACTGAGAGGGGAAAAGTTGACACCATTCCTCTTAAGAACTGTCACCACTTCTATTCAGCATAGTACAGGAAGTCCTAACCAGAACAATCAGATAAGAGAAAGAAAGAAAAAGTATTCAACAACAAAAAGTATTCAACTTGGGAAAGCAGACATCAAATTATCCCTGTTCACTGATGATGTGGTCTTGTATCTAGAAAACCCGAACAAAGGGTCTCCACCAAAGACTCCTAGAATTAACCACTAAAATCAGTAACTAGCATTTTTATATACTAATCATAGTCAAACCGAACATAAAATCCAAAACTAAATACCATTCACAATAGCTGCAAAGAAAATAAAACACCTTTGAATGAATATATCTAACCAAGGAGGTAAACTATCTGTACAAAGAGGACTGGAAACACTATTGAAAAAAATCAAAGATGACACAAACAAATGGAAAAAAACATCCAATGTCCATGGATTGGTAGAATCAACATTGTCAAAAATGTCTACAATGCTTAAAGAAATTTACAAATCCAACACAATCCACATCAAAAATACCAACAGCATATTTCACAGACCTAGAAAAAATAATTTTCTACTTCATTTGGAACTAAAATCGAGCCTAAGTAGCCAAAGCAATCTTAAGCAAAAAGAACGAATCTAGAGGCATCACATTCCCTTCAAATTATAATACAAAGTTATAGCAAACAAACCATGATACTGGTATAAAAGTGGAGATATAGACCAAGACAACAGAATAGAAAACACAAATATAAAACCATCTACCTACAAGCAACTAATCTTCAACAAAGTAGACAACAATGTACTGGGGAAAGGAAGTTAATTTTATATTTGATTTTGTATTTTGTAAGAGAATTTCAATGGGACAATTGGGAATCTGCTAGAGTATTGAGATCTTTTCTCATGTTTGATCCTATTTCTCTGCACTTCCCTAAAACAAGTTCTTGGCTACTCTCCACTCTCCCACTGTTCCCCTATTTGTGATAGGTGTTTGGTTATCACAAATAAGATCTCAACATTCATTTGTGTATAGCATTTTATATGAATATAAGTTTTAATTTTTTTAAGGATAATGAGTATAAGTGGCATTGCTGAATCATGTGGTAGGTATATGTTTAGTTTTGTTGGAAATTGCCAATTCATTTTCTAGACCACTTATACAAGCACCATTTTGCATTCTTGTTAGTAGTATACGATAATTATAGTTGCTCTGTATCTTTATCACACTTAATATTATCAGTATTTTTTTGTTTTAGTCATTCTAATAGATATATATAACTGTGGTTTTAATTTTTTTTACAGATAATAATGTTGAATATTACTTATGCACTGAATTTCCATACTGTAACCTTTTTGGTGAAGTGTCCATTGGAATTTTTATATATTTTTTATTAAGGCATTTGTACATAGATCATGCATACATTTACACCATTATGGGATTCAGTGTGTTGATTATTTGTACAAATTGGAGTACTTATGTCCTATTAATTAACATAGTCTTCACCTCATTTACCCAATTACAGTGTTAAGACATTTGTCTTCTACACCTGATAGATCCAACTTGTACTTGCAATATGCTCCATAGGTGTGACCACACCTATGGCATTTTTATCTATTTTTAATTATTTTCTTGTCATTTAGTTCTAGGAATTCTTTATATTTGTCAGAGAAATGACTTGCAAATATTTTTCCTCTAATCGGTATTTTTTTCATTCTTGTGATAGTGTCCTTGGCCAAGCAAAAGTTTTTAATTTAGATGGACTTCAATTTTTCAACTATTTTTCTTTTATATATCATATTTAGTGCTGTTTCTAAAATTTCTTGGCCTAACCACAGGTGATAAAAATCATCTCCTATGTCTACTATTAAAAGTTTCATAGTTCTATGATTTAAATATAGATCTGTGTGTATAAGGAATAAATTTAGGTCTAGGTATATCTTTGCAAAAGAATAATCCATTGTTCCAACACTATTTATTTAAAATACCCATTTAACATGCTTCTGCATCTTTGTCATTAACCAAATGGCCTTACCCATGTAACTTTGTTTTATGCTTTCTTTATATTTCTACTGATTCATGTGTCTATCTCTTTGCTTTTGCTACACCATCTCCATGGCTATCTAATACGTCTATTGATCAACGACTTTATTTTTTTATTGGGGATTCATTGAGGATATAAGATACCAGGTTACACTGATTGCATTTGTTAGGCAAAAACCCTCTTGTAATTCTGTCTTGTCCCCAAAAGGTGTGTCACACACTGAAATCTCACCCCCTCCCTCTTTTCCCCTCGCTGCTTTTCCTTTCCCCCACCCCCACCATGTATCAGGTCATTAATTGTCCTTATGTCAAAATTTAGTACATAGGATTCATGCTTCTCCATTCTTGTGATGCTTTACTAAGAATAACGTGTTCCACCTCCACCCAGGTTAATACAAAGGATGTAAAGTCTTCATCTTTTTTAATGGCTAAATAGCATTCCCTAGGTGAATGTAAGATGTTAGTTTCATTTCCTGGTTTTCTATTCAATTCCAAATGTCTATGTCTCTATTTTTGCGCCAGTATCATGCTGTCTTGACCACTGTGTCTTTGTAGTACAGCCTGAAATCTTGTATGCTGATGCCCCCAGCTTTGTTTTTATTACTAAGAACTGCTTTAGCTATACAGGGTTTTTTTCTGGTTCCGTATAAAATGAATCATTTTTTCCAAATCTTCAAAGTACGATGCTGGTATCTTAATAGGGATGGCATTGAACAGGTAGATTGCTTTGGGAAGTATAGAGAGTAATTTTAATGAGGTACTTGACTAACTTAAAAATTAAGAATTTTTACACATGGAAGTCCTAAAGCAGAAAGGGCATGGTTCCTAAAACACAGACTGATCTGCTTCAGAATAATTAAGAAACGGAGTTTATGTTTTAAGGGGGCTTGGAGTGGTTAAGAACACATATCAATGGCAATTTAGAAACACCTAGTGTTCGCTGGTATATTTTCCTCTAAACTTTATAAACCTCATAAAGTGTACTGAACCAGCCCATTTCCATCCTCCCTTCAAAAGAAATAATTAACAGTAGTGCTAATTATAAGTACAGCCTGGGAAGTTTAATTCTGCTATGTCGCAGCCTTACAGTATATAGCAATTATAGTTTTGGAGAACACATATCTTAACTCTCAGTGTATCTGGTCCTGTGAATCAATAATTATACTGGGTTATTTTTACTCTAGTCAATACTATATTAGAAAAATTGAGTCATACTGACATTTAAATACTATGCAGGAGATCAATATAATTGAAAAAAAATCCACAGACATGAGATTTTAGATATACTTGTCAAGTGTAACACAGATACAATGAGTAAACTTACATGAAGTATCAAACGAATAATTTCCTTAGCATCCAACTCTCGGATTTGTTCCATCCCTGACCACGTGGGTCATATATATGCAATGTGAAATGCCGCCACAGCATTCTCAATTTCTTTTAACAGTTACTTAGAAAATTTTTTTAAATCACATAATGAAACCATTACTATGCATTAACATGTTAAAATTATGTATAACATACGCTTTGTTCTTAAAAACAATGGAAGATGCAGTAAAATTCAAAAGGAGGCCCAGTGATTGCTTAGAATTATGATGTTCTCTCAGACCAGCACGACAAATCCATTTCTCTGTGCAGGGAAGTGAACTCGCATTGCCTATGACTCTGCTACTCACGGTGTGCTGAAAAACAGGCAGTGGCAGCTTCTCCCGGTGGCTTGTTGGAAATGCAGATTCTCTTGCCTCAGACCTCTCCTAGTTAATCAAAATCTACGTGTGAGCGTCGGTCCCACTCCAAGGGGGACCGAGAAACCCTCTAGGCCTGACACCCAGGCCTTCCGAAGGACCTCTAGCCCCATGTGGGACTGTCAGAGGGGGCACAGCTGGGAACTCTGTCTTCCCCATACTTAAAAGATGGCAGCAGACTTCTTGCTACAGCTAAAAGTGTCTCCATATAGCACTTCCAGTGGTAAAAATATTAGGGGAAAATTCTGTTGCACTATCTCAAAGGTGGAACAAACGTTAATGCCTATGCCCGGCTCCCTTTGGGTTGCATTGGCTTGGGTGTTGCCTATGACCATTTCCCCTCATAGTACATTTTTAAAAAATTAACAGAAAGTACTCTTGGGGAAAAGGCTCTATGAATCAAAGTGCTACAATTTAGTCCATTTGCAAAATGGTCCTTCAGTTAAATGCAAACCATAGTCAAGCTGGAGAACCCGAGGAGCAGCCACGCATGGCACGTGCACAGCGCTCTGGGGATGAAGCAGCTCTCAGATGAGGGGCAGCCTGGAAGAACACTGAGATTCGGCTCGACTGAAAAGTCTGTGACTGTAATCCCACTTCTTTCTTTCATTTTTTTTTTTGAGACAGAATCTCACTTTGTCGCCCTCAGTAGAGTGCTATGAAGTCACAGCTCGCAGCAACCTCAAACTCTTGGGCTCAAGTGATCCTCTTGCTTCAGCTTCCCAAGTAGACTACAGGTGCCCACTGCAACGCCCAGGTATTTTTAGAGATGGGGTCTCGCTCTAGCTAAGGCTGGTCTCCAACCCCTGAGCTCAAGCAAGCCGCCCAGCACAGCCTGATAATTCTATTTCGTGACCTCTCTTTTCTCATTACATCATCATCTTGGTGCTCCTACTGTGGACTCATTCTAACCGCCAGTGTGGGTCTGACCAGGTCTACTGTACTCAAATATATATAGATAGATATTTTTTGCAGTTCCTGGATGGGGCTGGGTTTGAACTCACCACCTCCAGTATATGGGGCCGGCGTCCTACTCCTTTGAGCCACAGACGCTGCCCCTGTACTCAAATACTTTTAAAGGCTTTTTTTGAACAGGGGAGCACAATTGAATTCAATTAGTTAACAGTTAATTAAAATCACATATTCTGGGGGGTTTGGAGTCTTTTTTTCATTTTTTCAAATTAGTACAAGGGTATAAATTTTAGATTTCATTGTTCTCACTACCTTCCTCAGGGTAAAGTGCCATTTGTAGAGGAGCCCCTAAGATATTGATTTCACATTAGTGCGGAGTACATTGGATATTTACTTTTCCGTATGTTCTGTTTCATGCATCCCAGTATCATGGTGCCAACAACTGCGCTTCGAGCTAACTCTCCGTTGGCCACTAGCACCAGGCCCTGGACCTTCCTCCTCTGTGCTCAGAGGTTCAGCACTTCCCGCACCAGCCACCTCACAGGTCCTTTTCTCACTTTTGGTGTGTTAACATTGCCAGTCACTTCTTTCCCTCTATTATGCCCATTACTGTCACATTAATCTTCCTAAAAATGCTCACGCTCCCCACATAACTTATACACTCAAAAGTCCTTAAAGACATCACACTCTTCCGGGGTGGATGACTCACAGCCCCTTATCTCCAGTTCAGATCTCTGTGTTCCAGACCCGTAACTCTCATCTTCCCCTTGATTCTCCATAGATACCTCAATCATAACAAAACAAACTCGCTATCCAGCTCATCTAACCTCCCACAGAGCTGCTCTCCTTGCAGCTACATTCTGTAAATGACACCATTATGTATCTTGACCGCCAGCCCCTAGACAACTATCCAGACCACTCCCCAGCAAAAATCTTGACAATCATCCCTCCATCCCCAAATCTGGGAGCCTTCCTCTTCCTCATCTCCTAAAGTCAATCAGCCACTAAAGCCCCCCTGCCTGACCACCTTAATGTCCTCTGTATCCTCTGTCCATCCTCTCTTCTGTCCAAGGCTGCTCTGAAACTTTCCTTCCCTCCGCTGAAACGCCCAACATATTTCTCAAACTTGGGCTCAATTCCCAGTTCCTCCACAAAGCCTTCCTTGACTTATCCATGTTATGAATGCAAAGCGGCTCTTATTTGTTGATTCAATATAAGACAACGATATATACTATCACATGCCAACTCTTCTCTAAAATATCTTAGAGAAAAATAATTCAAGACAGCCAAAAGTTATAAGCCATTTAATACTCTTAAGTGCTTTTCGCTAAAACAAAGAAGGAATTTCTAAAGCCCGAAGTATCTTCCTCTTTTTGTAGAATTACCTCCCAAGCTCCAAACAAGAACAAGTTGCACACAACCTACACTGGTCTCGTAACCCATGTGGAGCATGATACGACAGTGGCTATAAAGTATTTTCTCTGTCTGGTGAAAAATCAGTGTGAACTGGGTTATTTTTATTTTTCTGTATCATATTGCAACTAGGTTATACCTCTTTGTGGAAAGATCTGACTGTCCCTGTTCCTCAGGGACATCTCTGTGGATCTCAGTACACTTTCCGGGAGCTCTGCCTGTGTGCATGCTACTTAATGAGTTAGTCAATTACATCACAAGTATCAAATGACAAATAGCTCTATGGGAACCGCAAAAGGAAACTTTTGAGTCCTCCCTAAATCTGCTCCTCTACCTAGTAAAGGGTGCTATAATTTGCTTAATTCTAAAATCTTTGAGTATTCCTCCATTTCTCTTTTCCTCCCCACCCAAACTGACATGCCCTGTTATTTCCAAATGATATCTCAAACCTACCCATTTCTCTTCATCTTCAGCGTTCAGGTACAAGTCACTATTTCCATTCTTCCATCTCCCTGCCTAGCACTGCTCTCTTCTCCACCCCATTAATCTTTTAAAAAACAAATCCAGTTACGTTAGATCTTTGCTCACGGCCTTCACAGCTTTCCTCTGCACTCACCACAACATCCACACACCTCGGAGGAATCTCCACGGCCTCAAGAGGTCTGGCCCTGCCTCCTCCCTCCCCCTCTCTTCCTACATTCTGGCCACACTGTCCTTTCTTGCTTTTTCCTGTTATTTTTCCCACATGCCAAGCTTGTGCCTTCCTCAGAGCTTTTGCCATCCCCTTTGTAAGGAATTCTCTCTCCTCTGAGCCTCATGAGGCTGACTCCTTTGTGCATCAGATTTCAGACCAAATACCCTTCCTTGATCCTCTCTCACAGCACCCAGATTATCATTTTTCATGGCTTTTATCATTATTATGATACTTTCTTATTCAGTTATGGATTTGTCACCCTTCCACCCTGAATATAAACTCTAAGACAGCTGTATCCTCAGCAACCACAACAGTGCCTTGTACACATTTGGCACTTAATAAATACTTGCTGGATAAAATGAATAGATGACTGTTTTCCAGTGTGTTTTGTATTCTTTGCAGAATGTGGCACGGTTTTATATTTCCGATTACTTCTTGAATTTATGATAACCACTCTGAATTACAATGACTTTTTAAAAGCCATGTATGTACCCAAACTTGGAATTATATGCAAACTTAAAAGTCCAATGTTATTCACTGCATCACAGAAACCCATGGAATCTTTAACTGTTGACTTTCACTGTGATTACTAAGCCAGAGCAGCCCCTCTGGAATCCCCTCGCGCAGCGGCTGAGGCTAGGGCTGTTTTTGTTGGTTTGGTCCCCTCCTTTGACCCACCAGGCAGCAATTTCCCTTTTGTGGTATCTGGTTTTCTGAAGACTATGGTCAAAGCGAGAGGACTTGCAGGTCAGTCTGTTTATCAGATTTCTATTTTGCAAAATACAGACTATTCTGACAAACAATTCTGCACAAAGCTACAGCTGACTGTTGTCCAGTTATCCTATTTCCTCTAAACTTCTGACAAACTGATTTTACAGCGATATGTCTGTATGTTTTAAGAAAGAAACAAATGAGTAAAATCCAGACGAACTCCTTTCCTTTTAAACAAATGTGAGAAATACACAGGAACTTTCCCAATGCCTAGAAATTACCAGTACTCTTCATAAATCTATAAATATTGAAATACCCTCCAATGACTTCCACACATTTTTTAAAATGTTACAGCTATGTTTGGAATTCATTTGCAGCATTATCCCCCCAAACACAGAAACAGAGACATGTGTTTTCTCATTACATTCTGCCAGGAATACTATTCTTCTTGCCCTGTACCCAACACTGCTCATTAACAGTGCAAACCGCCCAAAGGAACAGTCTCCAAAAGAAGGCTTTAATTAGAACTAACTATTCACCTTCCCATAAGAGACCACCAGCAGCAAGTCTAACTTTACCAGTTCATTCATCATCACTGGACTCTTACCCTTATTTGGCTTTGCAGTATCACCCATCCCCTACACAATCCTCCTTCCCAAATCCTTTTCTGTTTCTAGTCTGTCATTAATAAAATCCCCTCTGTCCTGATTCTCCAGTCTGGCTCTTCTTTTCACTTTCTTGCTCTAACTGAAACCTGGGCAGGCCCTGGCTACTCATTTCTCCTCAAAGTCCTTTATCACCCCTATTCCAGGGATACTGGGAGTGGGCGAGGGGTTCTTTTTGTTTTCACTGCCCCTTTCAGATCAAGATCATTCTTCCCCTTTACAAAACGAAACCTTGCTCACTGGAAACATATACAATCATATTATACCACACATCAGCAGCTACATGTAGGTGTTGCATTGATCTGCACAACTTATGTCTCAATGTCTCCCCCCACCCCGACTACTGTGCCCTCAGGGCGTCTGACTCATCTGCAGAGGCTCTGTCCTGGCTCAGTGGTCTGACCTCCCACTCTAGCCATCTTGCTCTTCCCTCCTCCTCTGTCAACCACATCATCAAGGTCATTCTCAGCCCTCATCATGACCAATACAAATCTTGTCATCAAGTATTCTTCTACAAATTCCTCCTCGCTTCCTTCACTATCCCCCTCAGCCCCAATAATTCTTCAATCCCACCAGAACCCCCCTCCACTGACCACATCACTCACGATTTCTGTCTGCTTCCCACATAGATCACATGATTGATCACCATAAACATTTTCTTGTATAACCATCAATCCCCGTGCCCCTCTCTTTCCTCCTACCAGACTCATCAGGAAAACTCCCAACTCTGGCTACTTCTCAACCCACACTGCACCTGCATCAGAAATAGAGAAAAACAGGTTAACTATGCTGGCTGGCCTCTCTTCAAACATAACCATGAACCTGAAATCAGCTGTCAGCACCAAGATACGACCACTTCCCCAGTTAATTCACTCGTCCTTACCCTTGACGTATGTAGTTACGTTTTCCTCTCCCTCTTCGATTTTCCACCCCCTTCTTCTTCCTCAATCAGATGATGACCTTGTTTTAGACTCCTCTGAGAAACAGAAACAAGGTGGCTCCACAAAGACTTTGCTCCTGCAACTGCCTTTCTTCTATGTGTTATTGTCTTCTTCCACTTAGCTACATCATTCTTGTCATCATTCAAACATGCTATAATAGCGCCCATATTTTTTAAGTCACTCTTGACTATACATCCCCCTCAACTGTCAGTCCCAGCTTATTACAAGCAATCTCCAAAGAGCGCTCCCATTTCCATGACTCGCACTACCATTCTGTTTCAGGTCAGAAACCCTAGAAATCGCCTTGGTGAGTTTTCCACCCTTCCTCTTCTGTTAGCAGATACTGTACCTTCTGCCATCAACGAGGTGCGTTATCCTTCTACTCCCTGCTGTGTCCCTGCCACCACTCTACGCCAGTTCTCATGGCACATTTAAATTATAACTTCCCGATGAGCCTGCTGACTGCAGAATTCCCCTTTGCTAATCTATTTTCCATTCCACCAATCGCCCTGCTTGCTTAATGCTGACTTTCCCATCTTCTCTCTGCTTCTCTCCGCCCACACACCCGCAGCTGAATTCTGACAGTCCCTCTTACCGGGCTTCAGCTCCCTACACAATGTTGACGATATTTCACTATTTGGTAACCTTCTCACCTCCCCAGCCTACCCTGATTTCCTGTTATCCATCAACATAAAACCCTGCTTTTTTACACCTATTCCTGAAGTGTCTTAGATATAAGTCACACAAACTCTCACTCCCACATTTTATTCTTCTGTCCGTGTTGTTCTCACTCGTGAAATCCATCATCACCCCACTTCTGCATTGTTCAGACCCTACCCTCTATGACACTGGTCACACAATGCCATGTCAGACTTTCTCGGCTCCAGACGCCTCTCACATTCCAAGTCTTCATCACTATTAATGACTTATTTATAAGTACAGTTCCATCACTAATTCTTTCATATTTATCCAATTCTAAGTGGGCTTTGCCTTCAAAATTGTTTCTCAGAAAAATGGAAACTCCCTAATCCCAACTTATTATAGTATTTCACATACTGCAGGGTGCTTTAGTATGCATAATAAAGCACTATTTGTAGAAAATATGTTAACCTTAAATGAACTCCACTGATTCCACTTTTGTATTACCCAGAGATCATCTGATAGAAGAAGTTTAAAAATACAAGGTAAAAAATTATAATCAGATGCTGTAATTATTCCTGTGAAAATGACCTCAAAATTCAAAGCACTGCATCTCATAAACAGCCTTTTTAGAACCACTTTATAAAAAAAAATAAATAAATAAAGTTTATCTGCACATTGCAAAGATCATAAATACAAACCTACCTAATTAAAAACCCAACAGTCCTAATTTTATGTGAATAGACACTGGGTTTGGGGACAACACTTCTTATGGATAGCATCGTTCAAAATCTGCTGTACCCTACACAACTCAGATGGCAGAGAACAAAAACAGGTGTGCTCAGGGAGGGTGTTACATGACCTGGAAGGGGCCTCGCAGAGACAGTAACACCCATGAGGAGGCATTTGAAATATATGAATAAAACACTGAATATTAAGAATGGCAAAAGGTAGTAATTCTAAATTTCTGTAATATTTTATAAAATGTGATTTAAAATATGTATGAGTAACTAAATTAGCAAATTAACTGTTTAACACATTAAATGCCATAAGAGTTGAATTTAATTTATGTTAGTTTGGTGCCTACGGCCTTGTGAAGCATATAGAACTCACACATCTCTTGACCTATCTTGACCTAATAAAATACCATGGCCCTAAGGAAAATTTTTTCTAGTGTGGAGTCAATGTATTGAATAGACATGTGACCACATTGTCTGCATCTCTAAATCTTTATTTATATTCTGAAGTTTGCAAAATACTTTTTGGTGATGGACAATGAGGTTGAGGAGCAAAGGGCAAGCAAACAATGGAAGTAAGTTGGGTAACTGACGGTATTGTCTGAAGTCATGATGTGGCTAGAAGAATAGTTGGCCTGGTTAGTCCTAGGCCTATTACTCATCAATTATGTGGAAGGACAGTTTCCCAGTGTTCAGAATTCAAGGACTAGATTCAATGTTACCTAAGATCCTCTGCAGTTCTATATTTTTATTTCAACTGTTTTCTATTCCATTCCCTTTTGAGTCAGCAGCATTGGTAAATACAAAGAAAAATGTTATTATATAAGTTACTGTAAATTTCTTCTTCATTACCGTTTATTGTAACTTGGAAATATAATACATTTCATAAACTTCACTCTTGCTTTACTGCCCTTATAAAGCTTTATTTCTGGATCTCATGAATCCTTGGTACTCTAAACTATATTATCAATCTTTCCATCTTATAATGATATCCTCGTAGAGATGAGAGGTATTTTTTAAAATGATCTCACTCCCCATTCTTTTTCTCCCCCAAAAGGAAAGTAGGGTTAAGAAAAAGTTTAATGCTGGTAAGGGGCAGGGGTAAGACCCAAGTCAGGCCTTACCTCATGACAATTTAATTGTGAGCCATAGCCCTGGGTACTCCACTCATGATCACTATGATTATAAATCATGTTTTCAAGTTCTTAATCTCTTTTCTAGGCTGTATGCATGAATGTACAAAAATTATGGGCCATGTTAATGTAATTTCCTTGTTACTTTAATTCTTGACATCTCTTTAGAGGTGAAATGCCTAATGATCCATCCATATGCTATGTGATTCTTGCCCCACCCTCTGCCCTGCCGGCAAAATCCGCCTAAACCTTCAATCATCGCTCCACAATTCTCCTTCCTCTTCTAAAGAAATACCCTTTCTAGCCAGGTGAGCTGCATGTCTAATTAGCCGACTCTCCTCATGGAGCACCATCCTTAGGTAAATCAAGCAGAATGGACTTGGTAACAACACATATTGATTTCAAGCTTCACCACTTATGAAATCTTTCATTAGGCAAGGATGACCCAGGCAGGTTGGCACAAAGTACCCTACTCACACGACCACAGCAATGCCATTCCACAGCTTCTGGGAGAAACGCACAGCTACACACCAGCACTGAGTCAACTTTATGCATTTTTCATCGGGATTATAAGAGCTGCCAATATCTACAAGCTTGTCTTTGCCTTTTCAAGTTCAAATACTATTGTTGTCCTGAGTTACACAACACTAAGGCTCATAACAAAAATCAGTGCTTACCTTCAATCCTCTTTAAAGCTGAAAGGCACATATCCTTCCTTGGAAATTCAAAGGGATTGTTGCAGGTTCGAATGGTGTCACATTCACATTTTCCATTGATTATATTACAGCCAGAAATAAGGTTTTCATTGCATGGTTCAAAGCCAAGTAGTTGGTCATCATCCCAGTTCTCATCTGTAAAACAACAATCAGATGTTTCCTTGCAACTTCCTCCAAAGGCCTATTTCAGAGCAAAAATACATGGGGATGTCAAAGTTAACATGCAATATCGATACCTCAATTTGTGAATGGCAGTTTGGTTTAAATTTTACAATTGAATGAAATCCAATCTCCTCCTCATAACAGAGAAGACTAAAATACAGCCATACCTGTAGACATTCAACAGCTACATATATACGAATGTTTGTGATGTGATCGAAACCACTATTTATGTTTTATTACAACTGAGATAATACATTTAAAAATTTTAATATTAAACAAAGATCCCTGGATTTTTCTATGTTCAATAAAATTACAGTAGTCACATTCGTCAATCTATAAAATTATTCCCTAGAAAGCTAATTTTTTACTCTATCAGTAGAGACCAACTTCGGGTTTGTTTTTTTTTTTTTGAGACAGGGTCTCATTTTGTTGCCCTTGGTAGAGTGTCATGGCATTACAGCTCACAGCAACCTTAAACTCTTGGGCTCAAGTGATTCTCTTGTCTCAGCCTCCAAAGTAGCTAGGACTACGGGCACCTACCACAATGCCTGGCTATTTTTTTTTTTTGTTTAATTAAACCATAGCTGTGTATGTTAATGTAATTATGGGGTATAATGTGTTGATTTTATATACAATTTGAAATATTGTCATTAAACTGGTTAACACAGCCTTCACCGCATTTTCTTAGTTATTGTGTTAAGACATCTATACTCTACACTTAGTAAATTCAAAATGTACCCTTGTAAAATGCACTGTAGTTGTGTTCCCACCTCACTCCACCCATCCTCCCCTCTTTCTCCTCTTTCCTTCTTCTTGGGCTATAGTTGGGTTATAGCTTTCATATGAACGCCTGGCTATTTTTAGAGACAGGGTCTCACTCTAGCTCAGGCTGGTCTGGAATCTGTGAGCTCAGGCAATCCACCCACCTCGGCTTCCCAGAGTATTAGGATTACAGGCATGAGCCACCACACCTGACCCCAACTTCTCCAACTTATTAGGTCAGCTAACAAACATCAAAAATCAGACATCATCAAATGAGTCAAGAACCAGAGAGGAAGATAGCCTTTCCAACACTTTTCAGGACAGATTGACAGAGTCTCCTGTGGCTTAGCAAAAGCTAGAAATGACAGAACTAAGGGCCACAGCCTAATGAGAGGCTGAGACCACGTCAAGCCCTGGTCATGAACCAGAGTAGACTAAAATAAAGTAAAATTTAAGACCAGCTTTCATAGGACCCAGCTCAAAAAGAATTCAACAAATATGACAGAACTACCAGCAGGCTCAATTCTTTTTTTTTTTTTTAATTGTTGGGGATCCATTGAGGGTACAAATAATCAGGTTACACTGATTGCCTTTGTTAGGTAAAGTCCCTCTTATAATTGTGTTCTGCCCCCAAGAGGTGTGTCACACACCGTGACCCCCACACCCTCTTTCCTTCCCTCCCTCTGCTCCCCCTTTTCTCCCACCATGTATTAGGTCAATTGTCCTCATAACAGAATTGAGTACATTGGATTCTTGCTTCTCCATTCTTGTGATGCTTTACTAACAAGAGTACATTCTACCTCCATCCAGGTTAATACAAAAGATGTAAAGCCTCCATCTGTTTTAGTGGTTGAATAGTATTCCATGGTATACATATACCACAGCTTGTTAATCCATTTCTGGATCAGTGGGCATCTAGGTTGTTTCCACAATTTGGTAATTGTAAATTGAGCTATGATAAATAGTCTAGTGCAAATGTCCTTATGATAAAATGATTTTTTTTTCTTCTAGCCAGAAGCCCAGTAATAGGATTGCAGGATCAAATGAGAGGTCTAATTTGAGTTCTTTGAGGATTCCCCATACTTCCTTCCAAAAAGATTGTATTAGTTTGCATTCCCACCAGCAGTGTAAAAGTGTTCCCTTCTCTCCACATCCAAAATATCTCATCTTCTTATCACGTCTACTATTACTTCCTGAATATTCCCCTTCAAATGGACCCACTTCTTAAAATCTTTAATTTATTTTGAAGGAGATTGTTTATCAAGACTGTTAATGAAAAACCAGAATCACTGACCATTAGTAGAAACTAACTCAATGAAAACAAAATCATATTATTTATTTCTGACTAAAGATAGTTGCCTCTGAGGCACTGAGCTGGGTCTGCTTGCTTGCACCCTCACCCCCCATCCCTGTCCAAATTGGAGATTCCTGGTGTCAGAGAAGGTGTTAAAGACAGATTAACACTCAATTGAGACTTTCTTCTTGAAAAAGATGTGGAAAGGAAAAGCTCTGTGGTGTTTGGTGATATTTAAGGCTCTTTTATGTGTCACCTAAAACAATTTCATGGGCACCGGGCTGATGTCCATCTATACGCAAGAAGATTGTCCCATTACTTTAGAATTCCGAAATTATGGCCAGGCATTCATTTGAGGGCTCACATGATCAATTCCCACTGCCACTTCAGTGCAGCCCCAAAATAAAAAATGGATGGTTTCACTTATAGACAACCCGCCTGCCTATCCACCCACCCACCCATCCGTACACCTATTTATCCACCTACCACCCGTCCACCCATTCACCCATAAATTTGCTGCACCTAGCAGCTACTGTGTGCCAGGTATTGTTCTAGGCAATGGAGACACAGTTCTGACCAATACACACCTGGTCCCACCCATTTGGAGCTTCGTAACTAGTGAAGTCATTTTCCATCCCTCAGCAACATGATGTGCTGGTTTAGAGAATTTCTCCGCATTTTTTTTAGTGATAAGAGTCATCTTGGTGCACATTCGTGCATTTTTCCCCGACCTGACTTCTCCCCTCTCCCCCCTCACCTTTAGGAGACAGCCACACTCGAGTTTGGCAGCTAGCTGGTAGCTCTCCAGATCCGCTTCTTCTCTCCTTTGTGCACACAGCAAGACATTACTTGCAATTGGGGCCCACACGACTAAATTGAGCCAATGAAGTGTGATCGAACAAGACATATTGGTCACTTACGTTCAGGCCCCTGCTCTTTCCACGAGCACACTTTGAAGGTGAAGAAGGTACAAGACTGAGGGGCCTGTTCCATGTGTTTACTAGGTGGAGAAAAAGAACAAGTGCTTTTACTTTGCACAAGCAACAAACGCTGGGTGTCTCAAGTCAGTGAGGTTTGCGGTTCACACAGCAGGCAGCGCAGCCTTAACCAATCCTCACCTTTCCCTCTTTCCAACCCTGTGGTGTCATTAGCTCTGCTCCCAGCCCCAGCCAATCACTGAAGCCTATTTCCAGACACCTCCTGATTGGCTCAATCTAGTCATGTGACGAAAGGATGGCCCTGGAGGCTTTTGAGGAATTTCCAGACACCTCCAGGAGGACTGCTGAGGCTGCTGGGACCAGTGTATGCAGCTAGAGAATTGAACTCCTAACATTTGCTACTGGGAGAGAAAGGAGAAATTTGTTATTGATTATTATAATTTTTTTTACATACACATGTGTTTATTAGGTTTCCACTTTTTTCCTTCACAGAATCAAAAAGGCTTAAAATTTAATAACAATAACAATTTTTAAGATAAGGACGAGAAACAAAAACCTCGTAAAGAATGAACGAAGATAAATTTTTTATTCATCTTCAATTATTATAATTTTGATTGCTTTTTTACTGCTCTGAAGTTGAAACTGGAAGTTTTAACCACCCAATGATGCTCTGACCTCTGTCTCCACCCAGACATGGCCTCAGAATTCTCTCCAGCTCCTGCCAGACCCCTCCGCTGGGATGTCCACAAGATACATTCTACCCTGACCCCCAAAGCATCCATTTTATCCACCCCCACCAGGTCTTCCTCTTGTGCCTCCTCTCACCAATGGCCCCACTTCTTTTCTGGAAAGCTATTAGCAAGCCTCCCTCTCCCTTTTCTATGCTCACTCCTCAATTCCACACTCACCAAGTCCAACTGATTTCACTATTATTATCTCTAGGGCACCCCCACTCTACTCCCACTTACCTTATTCAGATAGACACCAGCTCCCGCCACAATTTCCTTGATGGCCTTCCAGCATCCACAGCCAGAAGGATGGATCTTAAGTCTAAGTCTGACCCTTCCTATCTCCCTCACTGTAGCTCTCCATGGCTCTCCAGTGCCCTCAAGAGAAAGTCTAGACTTTATTTTGAAAGTTCCTCATAGTCTAGTTACTTCATTCTTCCTTGTCCTGCCCCTTCTCCTTGTTCACCTAGCACCTACTCATGTGTAGATGTCACCTCCTCCAGGAATCTTCCCCTGAGCTTATCCTCGTTGCTGATAGAAATGTGTTCTCCGAGCTGCCTCCATCACGGGGCCAACTATCCTATGCTGTAACTGTCTGGTTATGTGTCTTTGTATTCCAGGAGGGCAAGGGCAGGGTCTGTCTTGTTCGCTATTCTCCCCAGCCCCTAATAGAGCACCCACTACCCAGCAGGGGTTTAATAAAACTTTTTTGAATGAGTGACTAATAATAGGAAATAGAAGCTTTGTGAATAGTACTGTGTGTAGCAGATGCTGTGAGTACCCCACTGTACCCCATTTCAGTACCTGCTGACAGCATCCTTCTGCAGTCATCTGCATTGCCCTAGCTGAGCCTTCTCAGTCTGGATGAGGGCCAAGCTGGAGGTGACAGGGATTTGATATTTCAGGAAGCAGTCCTCAGCCATTGGTGGACAGGAACTGATGGAGATAACCCCTTGAGAGGAACAACTCAAGTGCCAGCTCTATGCTGTCTCCTAGGGGAACCCAGTGGGGCTGAGTCCTAGTTGCCCATGGCCTGTTCCACTTTCATGTCTCACTTCCCCACTCTCCTCCTGGGGCTTCTTGGAATCACTTCCCACAAAACTACTTGCCCCAAATCCTTATTTTCAGGAGATACTTCTGGGAAACCCAACTTAAGACACTGCAGTAAAAATAACTCCATAATTCAGTTGCCAACACTTCCAGGGAGAACTTTGATGTGTTTTGGAAAAAACAAAAACCATTGCCTCTTGCTCCCTGTTGGCTGTGGACCTCACTGCCTCCACTCACAGACTGCGACATTTGCAGTTGGGTATTAATTGCCTTTTTTTCTTTTCTTTTTTTTTTTTTTTTTTGAGGGAACAAGATGCTCTCCTGCAATGTGTGTGTATGTGTGAGTGAGTGTGTGTTTAATGACTTTCTCATTTTGAGATCAGGCCAGACAGCTTTTTGAAGAAAGTCTGCCCAGAGTCTGGAACATATAGAAAATTCTCCCAGCTTAACAGTACTCCCACCCGCCCATTCATTACAGACGTACCGACCGTGGAATGAAAAACAAGCACATTGATTGGATCTATTTCTAATTAACAGCCTAAGATACTGTTTGAGATCTGCCATTGGATGGGCAAAGTTGGTGTAGAAGTGACTGTGTCTCTTTTCTCAAGGGCATAGGATCTGTGGAAGAAGAGAAAGAAATCATGGCAGCATTCAGCAAGCATGTATTGAGCACCTACTTGGTGCTGTGTCCTGGACTAGGTGCTAGGGACACAGCAGTGACCAAGGCAGACTCAGCCCTATACTCCCAGTGGGGGAGACATACAAGTCACCAGTAGCCCATGATCAAAGCCATAATGGAGGACACTCAGGCAGCTCTTGGGGCTCAGAGGAGATGCCTGATGCAGCTTTAGAGATCAGGGAGGGCTTCCTGGAGGAAGAAAGAAAAACTGAATTGAAGGCTGATGAAGAGTGAACCAAAATAAGAAATGGGGAAGAGCTTTCAGAGAGGAAGAACAGCATGTGTTTGGTGTGGCTGCAGTGTGGAGTGGGTGCAGAAGGGGAAGAGTAGGAAGAGACAAGGAGTAAGAAGTTGGCAGTAATATGAGGTCTGCGGAAAGGGGTTTCCAACCTTCCTTGGAACAATAGGGAGCCATGGAAGGATAATTCTATAGGAGTATAGAATTATCATGTTACCAGAATTCAAATCGAGCACTCAGTTTCTTGCACACCCATATTCATAGCAGCATTATTCACAATAGACAAAAAGTAGAAGCATCCCATGTCCATTGACAGATGAATGGATTGGATCCATCCAAACAGTAGAATATTATTCAGCCTTGAAATGAAGTTCTTTTTTTTTTTTTTTTTTTTTGAGACAGAGCCTCAAGCTGTCACCCTGGGTAGAGTACCGTAGCATCGCAGCTCACAGCAAGCTCCAACTCCTGGGCTCAAGCGAGTCTCCTGCCTCCACTTCCCAAGTAGCTGGGACTACAGGCACCCGCCACAATGCCCGGCCATTTTTTGGTTGCAGCCGTCATTGTTGTTTGGCGGGCCCGGGCTGGATTCGAACCC
>CAUYON010119740.1:0-20635 GCA_963573935.1 Arctocebus calabarensis
CCCAGAAGACTGGGAGTGTCTCCTCAAAACATCCCCAGGGGTGCAGTTCCCCAGCTATTGTTCCCGGAGCTGGTTGCTGTTTCGTGCCTCAGGAGACCTTTCCACCAGCCATGTCTCCTCACAGCTCTCTCCCTTTTCACCACTGTGAGCTGGAAAACCAGCACAGTTCAGTAAGTTTGCACCCATCCACACCCCTCGAGAAAATCTCCAAGAATCTGGCCTCTTTGGGGAACAGGCCTCCAGACCTTGGGGTGAGAGTGGAGGGGAACACCAGGAACACCAACTTGCAAGTAGAGAGTATATAGAGTTTTATGCCTGGCTGGAGAGCACTGCAGCACCCTAGTAGGGGAAGGAGGTCTGGTTTTTAGAGGGTCTCTCCCATGGGGTAGAGTGGGAGGACATGTGAACTCTGCTCACTTGTTTGTATGGAGGTATGAAGTATACTGCGAACCTTTCTCATGGGGGTGGGGACTACCGTCCGCTTGGTGATGTGCTCTGTACCTTTTTGTTTGTGACCTCAGGGTCTCAGGTCACCCTAGCAGGGTTGATGTGCGCTCTTCAACCTTTTCTTTTGGCTCAGATCCAAACCATCGGCTTTCTTGCTGAGTTTCTGTCCTTTAACTCTCCTTCTGGATGGGAACCTCTGCGGCAAGCTGGCTACAGATCGCCATCTTGGCTCCTCCCCCCTAGGTTACTTTTTTATCTTGTAACTTTACTGAATATATTTGCTATTTATAGTAAGTTTTTAGTAGATTCTTTAGGATCATGTTGTCTAAAAATAGAGTCTATTTGACTTCTTCCTTTCCAGTTTGAATCCTTTTATTTCTTTTTCTTGCCTAATTGCTCAGGCTGGGACTTCCAGTACTTTGTTAAATAAAAGTGGCAACCATGAATATCCTTGTCTTATTTTTGATCTTGGAGGAAACACTTTCAGATTTTAGAGTATGCCATCAGCTGTGAACTTGTCATATATGGTTTCTATTTTGTGATATTCATCTTTGCAATAATTTTATTGATATGAAAACAAAACTATAGAAAACAAAATAACCAAAAAATACCCACAAATATCCAAAAAAACAAAACAAGTGGGGTTTCATCAAACTAAAAACCGGAGTATTAATGTCTTTATATAGTGATCAAGGAAATGCCATGAAGGATATCTGTAACAGTATGATCAAAATATTTCTGAAAGTATACAAATCGTGCCCTGTGATTGCACCAATGTACATAATTATGATTCAATAAAATTATTTAAAAAAAAAAAAAACTAGTTGAAGCCAAGATAGTAATGTAAAAACAATTTCAGGTTGTCCTCCCTGCTCATTATATGCTAATTAATAATGCATTAGCATGTTAAGAGAAAATCCCAGCAGCACCATGACACTTTACAAATACAATGGCAACTCCCAGAAATTGTCCTATGTGGTTTAAATTGGAGAAGATCCCCCTCTCAAAGACTTTCTACCTCTCTCCCAAGAAACTCATGAACAATCCTCCGTTTGTTTAACATGCATCCAATAAATAACCATAAAAGTAGCCAGCCAACAGCACACAAATGCTGTTCTGCCTTTGGGGCACCCACACCCTTTTTTTTCTTTTCTTACCTCAATAAACACGCTTCTGCCTTACTTTGTCAGTTACCTCTTGAATTCTTTCCTGCGTGAAGCCGAGAACATTCTCAGCCATCAGCTGGACCCCAGTTTTGAGGTCTACTTCCCTGTGTTAATATCAGCACAGACAAGCAGGTCCCCTGTCCCCGTAGGCCCTTCCTGTCTTGGTACTGTTCTACCGCATCAGCTGCATGCTCTGTCCAGGGCCTTCCTGGGCCTGCTGGACTCAGTCCCATGGCTGGATCTGGACAATGTGAACTGCTGACGTTAGGCGCTCTGCAGCTTCCCAAGTGTGGTTGGGCTCTGCTGAGGCTGCAACCTGGGGATCTGCCTGAGCTGCATGGTGGTCATCTGGTGGGATGGTGGCCAGGGAGCTGGTGGCCTGCTGGCCTGGCTACCTCTGGACCTGGCTGGAAGTGGGCTGGGAAGCCAGGGTGAAGTAGTCCCTGGCCCCTGCACAAAGCTGTGCTTCTGCCCCTTACCTGTGATCACCTCTTGGGATGGTATCCACGAGAGAGCTACACTTACCAAATTTTGTGATTGCCATGGTGGTACCATTTGTGGAATTTAGCCTTTGTATCGCTTGACAGATCCTAAGATAAATACTGGGCCATATCAGCAAAGAGCCCACTGTTCATATTTATATCTCTATGTAGATATCTCTCATTGTTAAATTCTGGACTTTTCTCCGGCCCAAGGCCAGTTATTGCCCCTCGCTTGACATCACTGCTGCTGTTCCCACAAACTCTTCCTGCTGTCCAGGAGTCCAGGGAAGGAGGAGCAACCCTGGAACTTCTGAGGTGTGAGCAGAGTGAGGGCAGGTCAGGGCAGAGGGTGAGGGGGCACACAAAGGTGGCGATTGGACAGATTCTCTAACTGTTCAGGTGTCAATCATTTTTTCTCACTCTGCTCCCAATTCTTGGTTCCTCATTCCTTAAAGCAACAGAGTTCTCCATCTCCTTTGCAGTATATGTAATTATTCTTTGGCTTTTTGTCATTATTCAAACTTCATCTCAAATATTATCAGCTCTGAGACCTTCTGAAATGCCCTATATATATATTAGTATTTCCTCCCCACCAGTTACCTCCCACTGTATGTCCTTCAAAGAACACTTAATAATCTGAAATCATTCTATTTGATATTTAATTTCTAAATTATCTCTGTTACTCTTTCTTTTCTTACCTCAGCAGAATCTCCTTGAAACTGGGACACTATATAAATTCTTTGAATTATTGTCATAATTGGCAACAATAAGAACTAATTGCAAGATGGTATAGAATGAAAATCTGACCTGCAAGCAGTCAGAAATCATGCTTTATGGATACAAGAACTCCTAATGAGGAATTGTAATTGCTGCAGGCATAGTTACCTTGGCTTAGCTGGGCTACAGCAGCAGCCCATTCAAAGGAGATGCAGGAATCTTGCAAATGGCAACATTGGCTCAAGAGCATTTTGTTGGCTTGACAGAGACTTTCTTGGAACTTTGCACATACCACAGCACTTTCTACCTAATCCTTCTTGCTTTTCTTTCTCTTTCCATCTATCCCAACACCACACTGTAGTCTGAAAGTTTCCCTCACTTTCTTCTCCTCTCTTGATAAGTCTCTTGCAGTTCTGATCTCATTTTTAGCCCGTGATTTTTTGTGTATCCAAATGAGTGCAGTACACTCCAGAAAACAAATCATTCATTCAATAAAGATAATACTGAGGAAGTGCTATTTTTTAAACACTAGGAATTTAAGGACTAAGACACAGCCTTTAAAGGACTTCCCATCTTTTTAGATCACAGAAATATAAACAAATATATTCACTACCATGTGCTCAGTTCTATGATTAAAATATCCTGCACATGGAAATCTTGGCATGTGCAAGGGAATTTATTCAAGACAAGATGATACCTGAGCAAAATCTTCAAGAATACTTTTCTGGAGTATAAAAGTGAAAAAAAGAAAATGGATGCAGGCATAGAGCAAGCCATGGGGTGGCCCCTGAATGAGCTTAATTTTTACTTTGTGATTTATGAGGGTGAATTAGTTTGCTAGGGCTGTGGTAACAATGTGTTGCCATCTGGGCAGCTAAAACCACAGTAATGTCATGTCTCAGAGTTCCAAAGGCTGGGAGTTTACAATCATGTTGTCAGCTGGGTGAGGGTTGTGAGATATCTCTTTCACACCTTTTACCTGGTTTCTGGTGAGTTGGTGGCTCTTGGCTGATAGAACTGATTTGTGCCTTCGTGATCATGTTGCTTTCTTCCTATGTTTCCAGAAACTTGCCTGTATTTCTTGCCAAATTTCTCCTTTTTATAAGGACATCAGGTACATTAGACTAGGGTAGTTGATTACCTTTGTAAGGACCCTGTCTCTAAAGATAGTCACACTCCAAGGGACTGTGGAATAGGACATGAAGATATTAATTTGGGAGGAAATACGATTCAGATCATAACAAAGAGGGAGGGAAAACAGAAGAAGCATTTCATTTTGGTGAAATCATTTTAGGATTTTAATTGAAGGCAGTTACTCAAGGCATGATTCTCAACCATGGCGACATTTTAGAATTTTCTGAGAAGTTTCTCAGTTAATTATCCTAGGATGGAGACCCCAGCAGTAATATTTTATGAAAGCTTTTTTCATGATTGTAATATGCAGCTGCATTTAGAACCACTATTTAGGGTGATAAGGCTTGAGACAGGAAGGATATTGGAAGCTATTTTGGACAAAGATCACAAGGTTCTGAAATGTGGCATTGGCAGCAGAAAAGTAGAGGAAATATCATATTTTGCTATGCATAATGAGCACTCATTGTTTTTTGCCCAAACTTTTAGGAAAAAATTCTTTCTAAGGGACTTTCTAATAATTTTCATTAAAAAATCAGCTAGATTGCTAGCTCCTGTGTAAAGTGTAGGATGAGAAATACTTCACTCTTCATTGGCTGAAATTGCTTTTGTTGCAAGTTCATTGCAGGTTCAACAAAACCAATGACCACGTATCCCAAGGGATCCCATTTGCATATGGATATCATTAGTCCTTTCTAGAGATATCCTTTTAAAGCATAAAATAAACAAATTATATTAAAAATTAAAAACATTTATATACAGAATTAGCCCTCCCTTTGTATATTGTGCACCCTTGTTCTTGCCTCCAAAAATTGGATATAAAATCATCACATTGTACCCCATAAATGCATTAACGTACACAATTATGATTTAATAAAAAGAAATAAAAATAAAACAAAAAAAATGAAAAAGTTAAAAAAAAATAGGCAAAAGACAGGCAAGTTTCCAGAAACAGGAAATAAACCCGGAGGACTTGACTGAATGATGGTGACAGGAAGAGGGAAGAGGATGACCTTATTAGGTACACACTAGTGTCACAGGGACACTTTGTTTTCTTGGGAAAAGTGCAATAACTGAATAAATTGCTTTTTTTTTTAATTAGACATGTTATTTTGAGATCATTACAGATTCACATGCAGTTGTAAGAAATAGTACCAAAAAATCCTGTGGTCCCTTATCTGGTTTCTCTCAGGGTAACACTGGCAACCCTGTATACTGCAATATCACAACAAGAATGTTGACCTTCATGTAGTCAAGGTGCAGAACAGCTCTGCCACCATAGGGATATGGTTTAAGGGATCTGTAGTTAGGGTTCCATGAAGACTTGTAGTGAAGGTGGTTTTCTATAAGAAATGGTCCTTTTGACCACTCTAAAGTATCAGAAATCTACTCCAACTAAGAAAGATTCCTTTATCTTAGGCGATACAATAATATAATAATACATGGACATGGAGGCATTTTGGAAATTGAGGATTTCTTTTTTTAGACAGAATCCCATTTTGTTACCCTGGTAGAGTGCTGTGGTGTCACAGCTCACAGCAACCTCAAACTCCTGGGCTCAAGAGATTCTCTTGCCTCCGCCTCCCAAGTAGCTGGCACTACAGGCACCTGCCACAATGCCTAGCTATTTTTTCACAAGGGGTCTCCCTCTTGGTCTGGCGGGTCTCAAACTCATGAGCTCAAGCAATTCACCTGCATTGGCCTCCTAATGTGCTGAGATTATGTAAATTTAGGATTTAATGCAACATGTCTAGCAGGGAGTTGGAAATATGCGTAGATAACTATTCTACAAGCAAGCTCCACTTGGGGAAATAGTTTATACACACTCACACACACACACACACTCTCACACACACATATAGATGTCCATGTATAGATGCACATATATTCTGCAATCATGCACAAATTCAAATTTTATTAGAGGAAACAAAGCTTTGTGAGTGGCAAACCTCTCCCATTTAAAGAGAGTAATGAAGGGTGTGCTTTCATTTTGACCACAGTCAAAAAGAAAAAGAAAAAAGAAACCAAAACAGAGAGAATGAGATTAAAAACAGCTGGAACATGTATGTCTATTTTCACCTCCTCCATCTGGAACTTTGTTTTTGGATATCATATCACAAGCACTTTCCAAACAAACCTCTGTGGAACAAAATGATAAATGGAGAACAAACAGGGGTTACATGTAAGATCCTCTTTCTAACTGAAGAGCCTTATAGAATCCAAACTATTGGTGTGTTTTTCAAACATAAAACCAAGCTTTTGAGTACAAATAGTGTTTGATTGCGATGAATGATGTGACATTTAATTTACATTTTAAATCAGGCAGTGTTGTTAACGACAATGTTGGTTCTTTAGCCAATAGGTTCTATTTGCCTGAGAAATAAAAATAAAGTCTTTTATTACATGTTGATATTTGAATATAATTACTTAACTCAAATTATAGGCTTTAGTTAGTCTTTTAGTTTTCTTTTAGTACCTTACTCTCATATTCATTGTTTTCCTTCAGGGTTTTTTTTTTTTTTTTCCTAAAACTGCCAAACTTGACCCTTATCATGTCATACTCCGACTACTATTATAAATTCATACTCTTCTCTTGTAGGTTAATCATTCAAAATGTCTTGGGTAACATCACTCCCATTGTGTATAGACCAAAATCCAAAATACTTAACCTTTATCATATAGGTTCTGGTTCAGTTTACAATGGGGGTTAAGAGCCCAGGTATTAAAAGTCAAATAGTCTAAAGTTCAAATCCCAGCTCTTCCAATTACAAATACATTTCTAAGGATTCACTGTCCTAGCCCAGCTGATGTGTTTTGAGGGTCTATATTTAGGTAAGTGCATAAAAAACAGATGAAAAATGAAAAGAGATTGAGGTCATAAAAATAGGCAAAATTTGTTTGTAAAGCATGGTATTCACCTTAGGCTAGTGGGTAGATTCCCCAGAGAATCCAGGAAAAGGAGAGGTTTGGCAGAATGAGGAGGAAATCATTATTTTTAATTTGACATATGAAATTTAGGTTAATATGTTTGTTCCAGAGTATTTGAGAGCCAGGAAAAGAGAGCAGAGGCAAACATAAAAAGTTCGGATGCAGAATATTATAATTGCTATGTTCATCCAACCTAAAATGACTAATATAAATTTATTCCACTATAAAAAATATAGCATGGGGGATAGCATATTAAAACCCCCAATTTTACTGGGAAATAAAGCAATAAAATTAAAGTATATTCCATAAAAATGACAGGAAAAGGTATTAAATTAAAGTCCAAATAACAATCTTGGTAACATTTACCTTGAACTTTTGGCTCAATATAAGACAATTCAGAAATAATGGCTACTTGACTAGCTCAACAGCTGTTTTCTCAAAAACTAAACATATAGGCTCGGGATTCATGGGTATGTGTTATTTATTAGACAAGAAATATGGGGACCAGGAGAGGTCATGACTGCTTTTCTTGCTCTATACTTAGGGAAGTTCTTTTGTTTGGTGACCAAACACACAGTTTGGGGATAAGTGAAGAAGAGGAAGGTCACCTCTTGAATAAGCCAGATTATCCCAGGGCAGTCAAGTCGGTGATAGATGGAGTCAGACTGCCCTCACATTCCTATAGAGAAGATATTTTTCACAGTTCTGGACCATATCCGCTCAACATAAAACAGAATCTGATTATAATCATGGGTTGCTAGCACACAGTGAGAGGTCAAATACCTAAACCAGTTCTTGCCAAGTTTTTCTTTGTATTTTAACCGTATGATCCATATTCTTCATTAGGCTACTCTTCATCTATCTGAACAACAGGCTGTTGTCAGTTTATAAAACTTAACTATTCTTAGTCCAGACATGATTATGTATTATGCATCATTAAAGATATAATAGAATGGAGATGCTTGTGTTCACACAATTATAGAAAGTGCGAAATAAAAAGACAAAACACAAAACTGAAACTTTCTAAGGATGGTTTTGAGAACTGAAGGAACATTTACTTTACAATAGTGAGGGGTAAATATTCTCCATTTTTTCTGGGAAAATTTCAGTAGACCTTGCTATGACTTTGAGATGGGTACTTTATGGATAAGACTGCACGTGTTCTGGGAAAGTGACATTCGGGTGAATGTTGATGGATTGGTGAGTTGGTTTTCCACTGCAGAATCCATCATAGAGAATCATAATTAATTTGCCCTTATTTTATTTAATGAGGAATTTTTTTTGTTTGTTTTGAAACAATGTCTCACTTTGTCACCCTCAGTAGAGTGCTTTGGTGTCACAGCTCACAGCAACCTCAACCCTTGGGCTTAAGCAATTCTTTTGCCTCAGCCTCCCATGAGGCTGGGACTACAGGTGCCTGCCACAATGCTTGGCTATTTTTGTTGCAGTTGTCATTGGTGTTTAGGTGGCCTGGGGCAGGTTTGAATCCACCAGCCTGGGTGTATGTGGCTGGTGCTGTAACATCTGTGCTATGGGCACCAAGCCTAAGGAAGATTTTTTCTTTTTTCCGTGTTGATTAGTCCTTTGCATGCTTTTTATCTTGTGAATTGTTTTTTTCAGCCTTTCTGCTCAGTTCTATAGGGAATATATATTTTTTTCTTCAAAGATTTAGGGAGTTTTTTCTATACAAGTGGGGTGAATTATTTATTTTTAAACAGAGATCATGTGCATTTTATTCAACTTTAAACAATATTAAAACGAATAGCAAAAGACAATATTTAAAAAATCAGGATTAAAGAAATATACACTGTAATCTAAACTATAAAAGCAAATGCATTATGTAAATATAGTGTTTTGAAAAAAAATGACAAAGTACAGCAAATATATTAACACTGTGCATACTAGGATTAATTCAATTTTTTCTTTGTATGTCTATATTCTTTTCATAATCTCAACAATTAACATGTATTATTTTAAAATGTTACCAAATCTTTGGAGCAAGAAACCCAACATGTGTCTATATATACACACACACACACACATATGTATGTAGTATACACACACACACACACACACACACACATATATATATATATATATACTCACACATACATATATTCAAGTTTTTATTTGATTTTCCCTCTCTGGTTTTTTTTTCTGTGCATATATCTTTCCATATACATATCTGGATTGGTCTCAATCCTGTATAAATATTAAGGACATTTTTCATTTTTTCATTCATGGTCTCTCAACATCTTTAAGTATATTTTCTGATGATTTCCCGATGTGAGTCCTGCCTTTATGTAGGAGAAGCTGTAAAGCTCACATTCTCTCTCCCCTTTGCAGCTACAGGACAGACTTGTTACCTTGATCCCACCAAGTAGAATAGCCAACAGGAGCATTGTTATTTAGAAGTGAGCAGTCAGTACTTTGACAAGTATGGTTGTGAAAACAGCTAGTCCTTTGGACTGGAAAACGTTGAGTATCTAGTCCTGCGTGTCTCGCATGCTGAGGGGAAGACACTGATGTTTTCACTGGGAAGTCGCTGATTATAAGGTTGGGCAATGGATTTGACTGTTTGATTAAGAATTTCACTTTCTAGCCTTCCAAAATACTCTGGGAGCGTCAAATTTTTCTTTAGTATATTATGTATACTAAAATCTATAGCATAAAAATTTCCTTTAGAAATTTTTTAATTCAAGCATTTTGCCCTCTTCCCTAATTTTGTATTGGGATACTTATAACTTTTTGTTAAAATATAAGAACTTTCCATATGCCAATAGCATGACCTCTGTTATAATACTTGACTCTCTACCATCACACGTTGTCTCTTATTTGTTTCATTTATATTTTGATGTATCTTCCATTTTTATTATTCTTTTAATGTTCTATATTATAATAAGTCACTGTTTTATATTTGCTTTAAGTGTTACCAACCATCCAAAATCTAACAGAAACTAACTGACATATTTTTATTTAATTTTATAAATGCCTTCCTTTTTAAACTTCAGCTCTTTAATTCATCTGAAATGTATTTTGATAATGGAGCAGCTATTTGTTGAAACTATGTAGCTAGCTGTCAAGGTTTTCCCCACAGAGAGGATTTCCCTTGTTCAGTATCAGGGAGCCCTACCCCTAAACTGGTAGGGGGGCTTTGGGAGTAGGGTCAGCAGGGGGCGCTACTGCCTGAATCAACATCTTCCTTTTGGCACAATTTTGTGGGCTTAGTTTTTTTTTTTTTTTACTTTCTCCACTTAATATTGATTTTTAAATTATTGTTAAATCTCCTGATGTGTTACATGAGAATTTGTTTTATTAAATCATACCTGTGTACATTAATGCAACTGTGGGGTACATGTGTACATTAATGCAATTGTGGGGTACATGGGGTATGTGCTGGTTTTATGTACAATTTGAAATATTTTCATCAAATTATTTTAATTATTTTTTAATGTCTAAGCAATAACTTATCTGCTAACCAGATTTTGTCATGTTAGCTTCCCAACTTTCTATTTAAATCCACTACTTTAATCAATCCCAGAGATCTTTTTGAGTCATACTCTAAAAACTGGATCCCACCCTTATGTAACCTCCTCCCTTTTTTCTTCCAAATATTTCCAACCCCGAGTGCTATTTCTCTTTTGTTTCTGTTTAAGGGATTTAGCTTTAGCATATGCATAAGATAATATTTATTGTCTGAAGTATTAAGGCTGTTCTAATTTCTTCCAAATCTGCATTGCTATATTACCCTCACTCCCACCTACTCTGGGCGGGATCCTACTCCAGTTGGATTGGATTTTTAATAAAAGCAATCATACATTTTGTTAGCAGCAGGCCAAGAAAAGATGTTTTGGAGCGGGGATCTGGTATCCCTACTTAAAATACCTGGATCTCTTAGTTTTTTTTTTTTTTTTTTTATCAGTACACCAACTTTTTGGAGCATCGGAGAATTTAACTGCTTCAATTCAGCTAGGAACATGTGGCCACAGGTTATGCTCATGATATAGTTCCAGTTTTCCATCTGGGCACATGGTAGGATTGCAATTCTTTTCTCTGTTGACACTGAGTATGACCGTCCTTCAGCTCTGCCGTGATGAGTGAACTGTTGAGAAGAATTGATGTGTATCACTTCTGGTCGTGTAAATATGCGCTGCTCAACAGCTCTGCGTCAACAACCTGCCAGTTCTAGGTAGGCTGGATATGAAGACACTCCAGTGTGAAAAAGAGCAATAGACGTGCTCCTTGCATAAAAATAATCCTTGTTTTAAGTTCCTTAGCTTAACAGGTTACTAATAGTGTGTAACAAAAGTCTCCCCAACCCATACAGAATTGGTACCTTAAAGTGGGCACTATGAAAACAACCTGATATGAAAAGTTATTTTTAAATAGGAAGATATATGCTTGTTAATTACATTCAGAAGTGATACAGTAAAAAGTAATCGGGGAATCAGAGCTGGATTTCCTCAAGGTAAGGCTGCAATGTGGGCAAAGAACTTTACCCACACCGACGTCCGCAGAATGGTTGGCTTGTTGTACGCCAGGGTCAACCTGGACTCTGGTGACACAGACCAGACAAGGAATGGAGAAAATCCTGATGTAAAGATCACCTCACCACATGGTAATGGTGAAACTTGAATAAAAATAGACTGTCTGATTTAAACAAACAAAATACCTAATGATCTTCTGAAGTACATTCAAGCATTACGACAGGATGACAGGGAGGCTCTGTCACTGAGGTGTGGAAAGTTCTTAGAATTCAATAAAAAGGCCTTCAGGGATTTTTTTTCCCTAGGGAAACCTAAGGCCTTTCAACTTAGCCTACTTATCTCTGTACTCGTTTAGGGAGAGTTTTCTAGAAATTGTTCCTCCTACGGCCAGTGTTTTGATTGATTACTTAGGAGCAATGTCATTTCCAGCTTCTATCACCACTCTCCATTTTCACATTTTATCAGATTCTCCCACATCACTTTCATCTCTTCGCCTTTTTTTGCATCCTGAGAGAATGTCACACATCCGCGTTTTACATTATTAGTTCTTTAATTTTCTGCATGAGTCTTCTCTTTCACGGCTAACACTCCTGTTCTACTTGTGCAGAATCTGATTCCCCAGGCATTTCCAGATCTGGTTTCCCAAGCATTTCCTTTCTTCCTAAATCAAGTGACGTTAGGCCCTCCACTGCTGTCTCTGCTACGCAGTATTCTGAACACCGTGAAAGCATTCACTGGCAATGTGGAGACCGTTGTTGCAGAGGTTTTTCAAACAAATTAGAAGCAATGACCTAATTTCAGGCTGCTTTTATTTTATTTTTTAATTTCATGCAAAGCACATATACGCTAGCAATTATTTCAGTATCCCTTTCTATTGGTCTTATAGATGGTGGTTGTTCCCTCCTCACATTCGACTGTTCATTGACCCTCAGTCTTTGATTACTACTTTACTGTTTTAGTTTTTATATATTTCTGTATAAACTTCTTCATTTGGTATGCAAAAAATGGGATAGTTAATCACATACTCTTATTCTTTGTAGACCTCCAGAGAACCTGAATGCAATGATCACTTGTGAAATTAGAATCATTGTTTTGGCACAATCTCAAGCATTAAGATTACTAAAAGTAAATATGAAAGAGTACCCTTTGCCTCCCTTCTCAGATCAAAGTCACATTTAGTTGCTTTAAAATGCTTTTTCCCCCCTTTTCCCAACAAAAAGCACAAGGATATTCTTTTTGAAAGACAGTAGTGTTCTAGATGTCAAATGACAATTCTCCTGACTGTTCTATTATAAAAATATATTAATTGGCTCGGCGCCTGTGGCTCAGTGGGCTAAGGCGCCAGCCATGTAAACCTGAGCTGGCGGGTTCAAATCCAGCCTGGGCCTGCCAACCAACAATGACGGCTGCAACCAAACAAAAATAGCCGGGCGTTGTGGCGGGCGCCTGTAGTCCCAGCTACTTGGGAGGCAGAGCCAGGAGACTCGCTTGAGCCCAGGAATTGGAGGTTGCTGTGAGATGAATGACACGACACTCTACCCAGGGTGACAGCTTGAGGCTCTGTCTCAAAAAAAAAAAATAAATAAATAATAAAAAAATAAAAATATATTATCATACTAACATCAGTGAGTATAACATCTTTACATAATGGAAATAATAATCAGATAAACAGAAATAATGTATCTTTTAGTATTTCAAAAGTTATTTTGTATTTGAAATTTTTAATAAAAAGAAATTTGTTAAAATGATCTACTGTTGGAATCTTGAAATAAATGTTATCTTTAATCATCACGGCTTTAAGATTAAGGAAAAACGTAAGACTCAGATACTGAATTTTTCAACAGGTTTGGTTCTTGTTGAGTTAAAGAAATCTGGGTCAAAGATGTGCTGGTAACTACTAGGGATATATATTTAAACATAAACAAGTAAAGAAAGATTACTAATCGTGAAAATATGTACTTTTAACATTATGCCAAAAATTGTTCATAGTTTATTACATTGCAGTATCTTAAATAACATCTTTAAATAGAACCGTAAATTATTTTTTCTGGTAGACTCACAAATGTTAAAGTCAAACTAAATTAAACACTTTCAATAAATCTTATGGGAAATTATGACTATTGCCCATTGTCACATTATAATTTTTATTTCTAAATATATCAGACAAAGACCATACAGAAAAAATAGGATATTAAGAAGTCTCTTCCTTTTATAACTGTAATCCCATGTGTACATGCATATATATCTCCTACAGTGTATCTGATGAATTTAATAATTCCCTGAATTAAACAATTTTGAACATTCCTGCAGCAAATGATTCACTTTGGATTGGTCCTTTTGAGATGAAAATGATAAACATGATGTACAGAGAGTGAAAATGCTAAACTAATTTTAATCGTATCACATCTTACAGTAAATTGTTGGGTAGCTTCCTCAGCACAAAACTTTGTTCTTTATAGAAAAAATAAGATATTAGGAACCTTTAAAATATGGCCTTCATTTCACTATTGTAATGTCTTCCAGAATTAGTAGGTTAGAAGAATAATTTAAGGGAGGAAGGAAGGGTGAATTTTCTTGGCAGAGCTGCTCAACATTGCAGCTCTCCATACCTTGAAGAAACAGCCTTTGGCCTCAATTATCTCTTACTTTAAGTTCTGCATGGGGTCGGGGGTGTATGGAACTTTCCCAACCCTTATCAAGTATTTTGATTCTCAGATCCCTAGAGGGCTTTATTCAAAGGTAACTGACACTTTTATGGAAAAGTTAATCCTTTTAACTCTTTAGGTTAGCAGAGGAGCAATATTGGGACTTTTTAAGGAGTATTTGTGCTTTGAGGGAGAGAACGTGAGTTTAGAAAGGAGACAGAATGGAGGCACGTTGAGATAGATTTGGGAGTATTTCACATGAAAGTTCTATCTTTCCTTTATAAATTTTCCTAGGACTTCCTGGCTCCTTCCAAACCGTGGCTTCATGGAACTAAAAATAATCCCATCTAACACTTCACACAAATCATGGTTGTGCTAAGATGTTGAAGCTCAAGAAATTCTTATCAAGTACTTGTCAGAGCTGATGTCTTAGTAATGTAAATCTTGAGAGAAGTAATTATTTCAGAACCATAAAATCATTCTATGAAATGTTAAATGTCTGGGGTGTGTATCAGAAGAATGCTTTCTGAATTCTGAACTCAAAATTCTTGTGATGTAGAAACTCTTTTTTTTTCAACCTTCTTTTGCTTGAAGACTAGATTGAAGTTCACGTGCCATCTTTTTCCTTACAAACATACCCAGGGAGGATAAAAATAATTCAGCTATTTTTATCTTCACGTGTCCTTGAAATTTTACTGGTTATATAGTTAATGAAGTTATACTTGTAATATTAAAGCAAAAAGTTCTCATCAAATTTTTTGATATTATTATCATTATTTTTGAGACAGGGTCTCACTCTGTTGCCTGGGCTAGATTTTTTTGTTATTATTGTTGTTTGTTTTGTTTTGTTTTTTTACATTCTCAAACAAATAATCCATATTTAACTTGAAAAAAAAACTAAAATGAAAGATAGATACATTTTCAGCTTATCCCTCAAGTTTTTGTAGTAGTTGAAATTGGACAATTTTGAAACAAAATTGGCACAAGAATTGACTGGGCCTTCATAAGAACTCTTCTGTACTGCTTCTCCTATTTCTACTGGCAATTAGTTAATCATCCAATCTTTGTTGAGATTTCAACATCTGCCAGTTGAGTTAGTTGTAATAGATTGTTAAAACTAGCAAAAAAAAAAAATATTCTGAAACACCATCTCATTTGTTGGGCTATCCTTCTCAGCATACTGATAATTATGCAATTTGCTCTTTTGAGTAAATTTAAAATAGGGAACTCTAGCCAGGCAGCCAGGCAAGGTGGCTTACAACTGTAATCTGAGCACTTCTAGGAGGCCAAGGTGGGTGGATTGCTTGAGCTCAGGAGTTCGAAACCAGCCTGAGCAAGAGCAAGACTCCGTCTCTACTAAAAATGGAAAAATTAGCTGAGTGTGGTGGTGGGTGCCTATAATCCCAGCTACCCGGGAGGCTGAGGCAAGAGGATCACTTGAGCCAAGAGTTTGAGGTTGCTGGGGCATTTTACCCAGGGTGATAAAGTGAGACTCTGTCTAAAACAAACAAAGAAACAAACAAAAATTCTACAATTCTACACTACTCATGTCTGTATTTTTTACATTGTAGTGTCTGTGTATGATGGAAAATAAAAACATGAATGGAATTCCAAGATGCACAGATATCTGAGTCACTGACCAGGCTATAACATGCGAACTTATGATATATGAACTCTATATATTTAATGAAAATATTTAATGGATATTTATACTCAGAGTCAACATCTTTCTCTCTTGAAAGGTCCTATTCAAAATACATTTCAAAAAAGCAAAGCACTGCGTTAAAAGAAAATAACTTACAGATACATTCTAATCTCTTTTTAATTTGAATTGCTGCATATAAGATTTGAAATTTCATTATATGTAGAAAAGAGATCCACACAACTAAATTTAGTCACCTTTGTGTGGAATGCAGACTTCCATAAATCATTGGAAATTAAAGTTTACATAGAAAAAGAAAAGCAGTATTAGGAGTCTAATTACTAATCTCTGCCATTAGTAATGGTCTGCTTTTTGTCTAAATAAACTCCCTTAGACTTCGTTTTTCTCATCCAATGGAGAAATTAATTTTCTAGCGTTTTTTCATGGGTATTTCAAGTTTTTACATGCAATTATAATTATTAAAATGTCAAATAAAAAAATTTAGAGGAGTGAAAAACTAAGGTAAAATTTAATGGAAATACAATCATCTCTAAATTCGCTTCATTTTTGTAAACAGGTAAGAGTAGCATGGGGTGCAGACGCTAATCAGAGCATTTTCTAGGGCTGCCTCCTGCCCAGAGGCTCAGGGAAGTGGGAAACAAGGGTGTCCCTACACATCTCCCCTGGGGACACTCAGACAAAAGCTCAGGCTTTTGTCAATTTTGTTTAAATTACGAAACAAATTTAAAAAATAATTGTGAACTAAATAACATAGAAGAGTGACTGATTAATGATTACTAGCCTCTCTTCTAGCATGATCTACTATTTAAGTATTCTATTGCTCTCGAGACTTGAAAATAAGGTAAAATTATCCCAAGATACTTTTCATCTTTTTTTACATTATTTCAATCTCTAAGTTGATTAACACATTATCATTTGCATATCCTATTTTTAACATAACTTAATATAAAATATATTATTCCATTTTTACTTTTGCTGCTTTGTTCAGCATTCAATAAATCAGTTTATGTAGTGACATATAGACTCCAAGAATATGCCATATTCTAGCTTTAGAATATAATTCATAAAGCTAGAATATGACATATAAACCCCACGTCAATTCCTGTGTGCATCTCTTGTCATATAAACTTTCCTTCATTTTACGAATAAGCTAAAATTTTAAAAACTAATAAGTGAAGATGTTTTTTCTACTGGGGAATATTATAATAGGAAAACTAACATTTTCATTATTATAAATAAGAAAATATGAGATTCTATATGGAATACTAAATTTAAAATGTCTATGTCATGCTAAGAAAAATAACCTTAATTGTTTCTGTAACCAAAACATAACTGAAAATAAATCTACTAAACATTTAACTTAAGTACTAAAAAAAATTCAAAAGACATAACAGAAGTAAATTATCACAGAAGTAAAGTAACACTTTAAATTGTGAATTAGAAAACAAACAAGCATACTGACCAAAAACACCGATTAAGACAAAAAGGAAGAAAAGAAAAAACAACTGTGATTAGAAGTTATAAATCAAATACATTTACAGCTTGGAAGAGATAAAAAAATTATAAAGATCATCATGCCAAACTCATGTCAATAATCTTGTAGTTTCAGATCCTATATGACATAGAACAATAATAAATTACTAAAAGCGATTTGAAGAAAGGAAAAAAAACATGTTAAAATCAGTATCTATGGAAATTTTCTGCTAATGACTTATCCCTAATATAGCTGAAATGCACAAGTAGTTCATTAAAATATTTCAGAGGACAGGCAGGTGCAGTGGCTCACGCCTATAATCCTAGCACCTTGAAAGGCCATTCACTGCACTCTTTTCCCAAGTATTCCTAGTAGAATTAATATCTCAGCTTCACATTGTTAGCCTGGTCATCTTATCACATCCTTTCCAATGAATGTAATGACCTTCTTTTATAGGGATAATGTTTTCAAGAACCAAAAACAAGGTGAGAAGATTGCTTGAGCTCAGGAGTTCAACACCAGCCTCAGCAAGAACAAGACCCTATCCCTACTAAAAATAGAAAAATATAAAAAATAGTCCCATTGCTCTCCTGTAGGTAGTTTCAGCTACTTGGGAGACTGAGGCAGGAGAATCAGTTGAGCCCCAGAGTCCGAAGTTGCAGTGAGCTAGAATGATGCCACTGAACTCTACCATGGTGATGAAGTGAGAAGAGATTCTATCTTCCCACCAAAAAAGGGATAAAAATCCAATTGATAAAAAGATAGAGTCCTAATTTCTTTTTATATGTTTATGAGCAAATCCTGATAAAGAAGCCATGAAAACAAAAGAAACAAAGGATATAAAAATCTTTGGATAACTATAGAATTTGAGAAAGGAAATTGAGAAACATTGAGACACTAACAAAAACATCTAAATTAGTGGTTGTCAACCTTCCTCATGCCACGGCCCTTTAATACACTTCCTCATGTTGTGGTGACCCCTAATCATAACATTATTTTCGTTGCTACTTCATAACTGTAATTTTGCTGCTGTTATGAATCTTAATTCATAAGATTCATATGAATCTTAATTCATCTTTATTCCAAAAGGGGTCGTGACCCACAGGTTGAGAACCACTGAGCTAAAGAAATGTGTGTATGTATATATATGATATATATGCCATGTATATGGATCGGAAGGCTCAGTATTGTACTTTCAACTCTATCTAAATTTGTAAAATTTAGTACCCCCAAATCTTCCTTTCCTTGGCAGAAATTGGCAAGCCATTTCTAAAAAAGGAAATGCAAATTTCCTTGAATGGCCAAAGCAGTTCTTCATGATCTTCACCATTATCGAATGAGTCTTAGCTGAAATCAGAGACCCTACAGTACTTAAATTCATTAACTGGAGAAATTTATATACATGGAATTATTTCAAAAAGCCTAAACCTTCTCTTGTTGTTAGAAGGCAGTGGAAAATACGATGCCCTTCTTTTAGAAGTCGTAGCAAAAATTCTGACTCTAAGGGGCCCCAAATTTTGTAATTCTAAATGCAGTAGAACTTCCATAGGTGACCACCTCCCTACATTGAACACCTATTTAATTTGATCTAATTTTCTCAGAATGGACATGCACTAAATGTACATAGCAGTCCAGTAGGTCTGATTTCTCTGTGTGTTGACCAGTGTGTTACAGGCACTTGGGTGGGCAACTTATAGAAGTTGTATTGTAATCATATTTATTTTTTGGA
Organism: Arctocebus calabarensis; assembly: GCA_963573935.1. Taxonomy (NCBI): domain Eukaryota; kingdom Metazoa; phylum Chordata; class Mammalia; order Primates; family Lorisidae; genus Arctocebus; species Arctocebus calabarensis. The sequence continues at coordinate 18,870 of CAUYON010119740.1, forward strand.
ACTTTACTTAAATAAAGGCAACATGGAGAAGCATACCTGTTTCTCTGATAGCCTTTTCTTTAATTTATAAACTCTCCAAGGCATGGAACTATAGAGAGTTCCATGACTGGAACTTCAAGTAAAGAGAAACCAAATAAAGAATTCCTAAGGGAAAGTCAAACCCAAAGTAATTAAAATGTTTCAGTGGGGCTGTTATTTTAGTTATTTCCATGAAAAGAAACATACCATGATTCATGTTATTTGAACCCCAGAAGATTACTTACAACTGAAAGAGAACCTTAAATTAAGATGACAACAAAGAAATTTTGCATTTTCTTTCAATTTATTAACACAATTCTCAAGCAGTCATCATCTTCACCCAAAGTAGGGTATAGAACAGACATAGTTTATATAAAGGAACAGAGGCAATATAAAAGTCTAGCATAGCATTCCTGTACAGGACTATTTTATTCCTAATGTAGACTTTTTTTGATGACTTTAAACATCTTAGATAATCAAAGAACTCTTTTTCATTTAAAGCAAACTTATTTTAGCATAAAACAGGGATTACTATGAAATCCTTTCTCATTAATTTTATTTTCATATTGTGTACATTTATAAGCATTAACTGATAAGGGACTTTTCTTGCATATATTTGCCTATTTACAATTTAAAATCATTTAACAACCACTCCAAAAGGAGCATATGCATCCTATATGGAATAGTCATTTTACAGAATTTTCTCAAAATAATTTATATTTCAATTTTTGTTTAAGTACTTCCTAACAAATGCTTATTCATTTAATTTGGGCCTCATAAGCTTTCTAAAATGGGTGCCTACTTTCTTCCAATCTTGTAAAATAAGGTTATACAAAGCCGTCTTGGAGACCCCTTTAATATTATTATGAACGTGTCAATGTCAAGCAGTTCACCCATAGTACTCATTCAGCCGACCAATAACCTAGCCTTTCTCTAGGTCTGGGTCCTCATATTTTAGTTCTCATAATCCAATTTTTGATTAGCTTTGGAGCTTATATTCTCATCTTCTAATAAATAGATGCTATCTTTCACTTTATGGCATAGTTCCTTTCTGAGAAAATTATAATTTAAAATTGTCTGTCCATTTGGTACCATAAATAATGCCAGCATTTTAACATGGAAGTCATATTTCCCAGATTGCTAGAAGTGGGACAAAACTAATTTTCACACTATATCCCTTGTTTTTGGTTCTTGGAAACATCTGCCCTATAAAGAAATGCATTACAATTCATTGCAAAGCACTTGATAAATTGACCAAGCTAACACTATGAAGCTGGGATATGAATGGCTACTTGGAAGAGTTGGCAATGAGTCAGTCCAGTGATGACCAGGAATAGGACAAAGGAACAAGGATACAGAGGAAGGAGGTGGAGGAATGACTCGAGTGTCCATTTTCTAAGAATTCTCACACATTTGCTTTTTACTATATATAATTTCAGGTAAGAAAAAGAAAAGCACCTGCTTTGGTAATTTTGAGAGCTTAGTAAACCCATTAATAATATTTGTACTTCATTTTAGGTGGTTTTCCATAAGTCATTTCAATTAGCGTCCACTATTTTTCCAAATTAACAATATGTTTTCCCATTTCACACTAATACATGTACATGGCATTGAGCCCCAGTGGCTACTGACATCACGGGATGGCAAAACAACCACACCTTGAGTAGCTCCTGATGGAAGAACACAACGCAAACTCTAAAATTCCCAGGCAAAAATAGAACCTGTGGCTCAGCACCTGTGGCTCAGCG
>CAUYON010119741.1:0-13389 GCA_963573935.1 Arctocebus calabarensis
AAAAAAATAGCCAGGCATTGTGGCGGGCGCCTGTAGTCCCAGCTACTTGGGAGGCTGAGGCAAGAGAATCGCCTAAGCCCAGGAGTTGGAGGTTGCTGTGAGCTGTGATGCTCACTCTATGGCACTCTATCCAGGGCGACAGCTTGAGGTTCTGTCTCAAAAAATAAAAAAAGAAAATGTTCTAGTGCTTAGATTTATTTGGTGGTAGGCTTACAGATATGCATTATATTTTTTCCTTAGAATTTGTGTATGTTTCTTGGTTTTGTTTTGTTACATTACATAATAAATTCTATTTTATTTATTTTTTGAAACAGTATCAAGCACTCACCCTGGGTAGAGTGTCGTGGCATCATAGCTCACAGCAACCTCCAACTTGGGCTCAAGCTATCCTCTTGCCTCATTTTTTCTATTTTTAGTAGAGACGGGATCTTGCTTTTGCTCAGGCTGGTCTCGAACTCATGAGCTCAAGCAATCCACTTGCCTTGGCCTCCCAGAGTGCTAGGATTATAGACATGAGCCACTGTGTCTGGCCCATGATAAATTTTAAATTTTTAAAAATTTAAAAAGATGTTGGGCATATAGGTCATTAAAGAAAGATAACTGGTAGGCCAGGCATAGTGGCTTACTCATGCCTATAATGTTAGAATTCTGGAAGCCCAGGGGAGGATTCCTTGAGCTCAGGAGTTCAAGACTACCCTGAACAAGAGTGAATTCCTGTCTCTACTAAAAACTGAAAAATTAGCTCGGCACAGGAATGTGCATTTATAGACCTAGCTACTGGGAAGGTGAGCCAGGAGGATCACTTGAAAAAAAACAAAGATACAACATTCCACAGTATTGAGTTTACTACATTATATTTAACCTGGCTGGATAAGCCATGTAAGTACTCTCTGGTGAAATGATGATAAAAACTTGTGAGCATTTACTACCTTCCTAGCATTGTTCTAAGAAGTACTTCACATGTTAACCTATGTAAGCCTTATAACAACTTTGTAAAATGGGAATTGTTATGTCCCTGTTTTTGTTGGTTTTTTTTTTTTTAATACAGACAGAGTCTTACTCTGACACCCTGGGTAGAGTGCCATGGCGTCACAACTCACAGCAAGCTCTAGCTCTTGGGTTTAGGCAATTCTCTTGCCTCAGCCTCCTGAGTAGCTGGGACAACAGGCGCCTGCCACAATTCCTGGCTATTTTTGTTGTTGTTGTTGTTGCAGTTCAAGTTTGAACCCACCACCCTTGGTATATGGAGTCAGTGCCCTACTCACTGAGCCACAGGTGCCACCAAGTTATGTCCCTGTTTTAAAGATGACATTCTGAAGCATAGAGGTTAAAGCAATCATTCAAGGTTGCACAGCTAATATATAGTAGAGCCAGGAATTGAACCCAGATAATCTAGTTCCAGATCCCACACCTTTAACTATTATGCTTATACCAGTTGTTGTAATAACACCTATTTAAGGAGCTTATTTGTGATTAAAAGAGACTCTAGGTACATGTGTTTATTGGTAAGGGTGGTGTTAGACATGTCAGGTGTGTACTGAGAGTAGTAGGTAGGCCTCTTTGATGGCTGTGGTCTCCATGGAATAGGGGAAGGTACAGGGTGGGTAGAGACAGAAGCCTGCTGAAAAGGAAATGCTGTGCTCTTAAGGATTGTTAGCAATGTGTTTGTATTTTCCTTTCTTCTAGAGACCATGGCGAGCCCAGGGAAAGACAATTATCGAATGAAGAGCTATAAGAACAATGCCCTAAACCCTGAGGAGATGAGGCGAAGAAGAGAGGAAGAGGGCATTCAGCTCCGGAAGCAGAAGCGTGAGCAACAAGTGGGTTAACCAGAGTATTGTCAAGCATATTGTTCAGGAAAGTGATCCAGCCCCTATGGTTGGGCTTTACCTTGCACACTTAGCAAAGTAGCTTACTTAGTAGGCCAGTCATCAAATTTCCATTGTTGTAACAAAATGTTGGGAGCTTTAAGAGAATCTCCTTTCCACAAGTTAGACCAATTTAGACATTGTTTATGTGTGCTTTTTTTCTTTTTCATGCTGCAGTTGGTATTAGGCCTGGCCTTCAACACCCAGCTCCAAGCCAGGCCCCTTTAAGAGTCTCATCAGCCATTCTGGGCTGCCCTATTTCTTTATATTTTCTTGAGTTTGTTCTTTGTAAGTATCCCTAGGACTGAGGCTATGTTAATATCTCACTATCTGCACTCCTATCCCATACCACCACCAAATTGGTGCCTTGATCAGGTCTACATAATTCAGTTACCTACCCTATTTTTTCTCACCCACTTGCTATACCATCATTCCTCTCTTTCAAGGCCTTTTGTGTACATCATCTTTTTTACAAAAGGCATAGAAATCTTTAAACTTTTTTTACTTATACAAATGATCTCTTTAAAAATGCAGACAACTCTAAAGTAACATGAAAAGTAAAGCCCCTGAATATTTTTCTCTGTGAGTATTCAGTAGTCCCCTTCTACCTGCATGGGATATGTTCTAAGACCCCCAGTGGATGCATTAAAATGGATAGTACTGAACCTTATATATACTATGTTTTTTCCTATACTTTGGTGTTTTCACTTAAAAGAAGCACTTTACAGCTTCTTTGTGGCATATCTGAATTGTTGGCATTACTACTTTTGCACTTTGGGGCCATTTTTAAATAAAATAAGGGTTACTTAAACACAAGTACTACAGTTTGACAACTGAGTTAGCCACTAAGTGACTAACAGGCGGTAGCATATACAGCACGGATATACTGGACAAAGGGGTGATTCATATCCCAGGAAGGACAGAGTGGGATAGTGTGAGATTTCACCACCCTATTCAGAATGGCAATTTAAAACATAAGGAATTGGTTTTTTCCTGAAATTCTCCATTTAATATTTTTGGACCGTGGGTAACTGAGAGTATGGTAAGCAAAACTGTGGATAAGGGGGGACTGCTGTATAAAGGTTAACCTCATTTTCTCAACTACTCTAGTATTTCCTTGCCATTTATGCTATAATTTAACATTGATTGTTCTTTGTTTTCTTTGGTCAGTGAATAATCGTAGTATTGTCTTTTTACTTTACTTCCAGCTTTTTAAACGGAGAAATGTGGAGCTGATTAATGAAGAGGCTGCCATGTTTGATAGTATCCTCATGGACTCCTATGTGAGCTCCACCACTGGGGTAAGACAGTGCCTGGGAAGTACTTGCTTCGAAGAACAGAAATTGGGCAGTTCATGCCATGGCTAGTAAACCAGACTATGCTTTTTTCTCCGTGGGCCCTTTTGTAATTGGTTAGCTTAAAGAGTTAACAAGGATTCATCTCTGGAAATATCTGAGGAAACATTTAAAGGCTAGCACTCAGGGAGGCCAAGGCAGGTGAATTGCCTGAGCTCACAGGTTTGAGACCATTCTGAGCCAGAGCAAGACCTCATCTCTTGAAATAGCTGAGTGTGTGGTAGGCGTCAGTAGTCCCAGCTACTTGGGAGGCTGAGGCAAGAGAATCATTTGAACCTAAGAGTTTGGGTTACTGTGAGCTATAACACCACGGCACTCTACCAAGGGTGACAAAGTGAGACTCTCTCAAAAAAAAAAAAAAAAAAAAAATTTAAAGGAAGCCATCAGTTGCCTCAGAAATTAAAGCTCACTTTCAAATGTCCTAACTTGAAGGAGCCATGGATTAAACAAACCCCCTTCTTGAGCCTATTATACTATCTATCCTCTTGCCCTCAAGACTTAGAAAGCAGGATGCAAGGAGGATTGTACGCTCTCATGTGCCTCTAGTGTTGTTTTGCAAAGTCCTAAACTTGTTTCATGTTTTAGGAGAGTGTGATCACAAGAGAGATGGTGGAGATGCTCTTTTCTGATGATTCTGACCTGCAGTTAGCAACCACACAGAAATTTCGGAAACTGCTCTCTAAAGGTATAAAGCCTGGTCCTTTTCAAAGGGGCCCTATATGATTTAATCTCTTGTTTCCTTTTACCAGCGTCATCAACAGCTCTTCCTCTTGCTCATTTCTGCTCTAACCCTACTGCCTTGGTGTTCCTTGTACAAGGCTGGCACATTCCCACCTTGGCACTCAATATTTCTTCTGTCTGATATCCTCTACTACCAAATATCTATGTGGTAACTCCCTCACTTCTATGATCAAATCCTATCTTTTTAATGAAGCATGCCCTAATTCCTAAAATTTTAAGCTCTCTGCCACAGCATTTTTTATCTCTTTACCTTGCCCTACATATTCTCCCTCCTCCCCTATTATATTTATTATCATCTAACAATCTCTTCCCGTTAGGATATAAGGTTTATGTGGTCAAGAACTTTGGGTTTTGTTAACTCCTATATTTTCAATATCTAGAACTGTGGTTACATAATAGGTGTGCAATAAAATTTTGATGTATGATAGGAAAATAACTGTTGCTTCAATATATTAAGCAGTACTCCCATGAAGAGACTACTGGATTTTCTTAGAAGGGAAACATGTAGACTAGGTTTGTTCATCCCTTAGGCTTTCCTTTCTCCCTTAACTATACTTTGCTTATGTTCAGTAAGCCAAAGGAGAGTGTACCTAAATTAAGATTAGATTTACTGGCTAGGTACGGTGGCTCATGCCTGTAATCCCAGCACTTGGAAGGCCGAGGTGGGTGGATTGCCTGAGCTCACAGGTTTGAGACTGGCCTGAGCCAGAGCAAGACCCCATCTCTAAAAATAGCCAGGCATTGTGGCAGGTGCCTATAGTCCCAGCTACTTTGTGAGGCTGAGGCAAGAGAATCGCTTAAGCCTAGGAGTTTGAGGTTGCTGTGAGTGATGACACCACAACACTCTACTGAGAGCAACAAAATGAGACTCTGTCCCAAAAAAAGAAAAAAAGAAAGATTGGCTTTACTCATTAGCATTCCAACTATTCAAAGATGAGCAGGCATTATTAAAACCACCTTACAAGAGGGAGGTTGGGAATATTCATAACAGTAATCAGAAGTGTATCTATTCCAAGATGACTGTTCTGGAACAAAAGAAAAAATGGGCACAGTGGCTCAGGCCTGTAATCCTGGCATATGGAAAGCCATGGCAGATGGATTGCCTGAGCTCAGGAGTTAAGACCAGCCTGAGCAAGAGTGATACGCAGTCTCTATTAAATAGAAAAAAAATAGCTGGGCATTGTGGCGGCGACCTGTAGTTCCAGCTACTCAGGAGGCTGAGGCAAGAGGATTGCTCAAGCCCAAGATTCTGAGGTTGCTGTGAGCTATTATGCCATGGCATTCTACCCAGAGTGACAAGTGAGACTCTGTCTCAAAAAAAAAAGAGAAAAAATTATCCAGGAACAGTTGTGAGTTGGTCACTGTGAACAGTGGATCAGCCAAAGCCTCTTTTGACTTTTATTTCCCCTTCTTCCTCCTCCAGAGCCTAGTCCTCCAATAGATGAAGTTATCAATACTCCAGGAGTGGTAGATCGGTTTGTGGAGTTTCTGAAGAGAAATGAGAATTGTACATTACAGGTAAGTCCTGGGAGGAAGGAATATTAGATGAAAGCCCTACTTCCAAGAAATTACGATATTTGCTGGGCATGATGGCTTATGCCTGTAATCCTAGCATTTTGGGAGGCTGAGGAGGTTAGATTATGTGAGCCAGGAGTTTGAAACCAGCCTGAGCAAGAGTGAGACTCTATCTCTACTAAAAATAGAAAAACTAGTGGGGCATTGTGGTAGGTGCCTGTAGTCCCAACTACTCAGGAAGCTGAGGCAAGAGGATCCCCTATACCCAGGAGTTTGAAGTTGCTGTGAGCTGTGACGTCAGAGCACTCTACCCAGGGTGACAGAGTGAGACTCTGTCTCCAAAAAAAAAAAAATTAACTGGGTGTTGTGGCAGGTGCCTGTGGTCCCAGCCACTTGGGAGGCTGAAGCAAGAGAATTGCTTAAGCCCAGGAATTTGAAGTTGCTGTGAGCTGTGATACCATGACACTCTACCGCAGGTGACATAGTGAGACTTTATCTAAAAAAAAAAAAAAAAAATTTTTTTTTGCACTGGGATTTTTCTGCAGACAGTTCTCTCAGGAAAAAATACAAGTGATATGAGGAACCATGTAAAAGAAACAATCAGGGTGGTGCTAGCTCAGTGGGTAGGGTGCTGGCCATGTACACTAAGGCTGGCAGGTTCAAACCCAGCCCGGGCCAGCTAAAACAATGACAACTGGCAAACCCCCCACCGCCTTCCCCCGCCAAAAAGCTGGGCAAAAATAAAAATAAAGAGAATCAAAATCTCAGGCGGGGCCTGTGGCTCAAAGGAGTAGAGCGCCAGCCCCATATGCCATAGGTGGCGGGTTCAAACACAGCCCTGGCCAAAAAACTGCAAAAAAAAAAAAAAAAAAAAAAAAGAGAGAGAGATTGTTGGGCGTGGTGGCTCACGCCTGTAATCCCAGCACCGTGGGAGGCTGAGGAGAGAGAATTGCTTGAGCTCAGGAGTTCGAGACTTGCCTGAGCGAGAGTGAGACCCCAACTCATGAAAAAAATGGAAAAACCCAGCCAGGTGCCGCAGCAATGCCCACAGCCCAAGTCAGAGGTTGCAGTGAGCTACTACGCCCACTGCACTCTGCTCCAGGGGCATAGGGTGGGACTGTCTCTCAACAAAAAAAAAAAAAAGAGAGAGGGAGAGAATCAAAATCTGTTTCTTAAAACTATCTCAAAAGAAAGGTACTAGAATATGTCAGACTGATCGTTCAGTTTTATATTACAGAGTGTAGTCCACTCCTGTGTGGGTTGGACGTGGCAGCTCATGCCTATAATCCTAGTACTCTGGGAGGTCCGGATGGGAGGATTGGTTGAGCTTGAGTTCAAGAACAGCCTGAGTAAAACAAAGACCCCTTCTCCACTAAAAATAGGAAAAATTAGCTGGGTGTTGTGGCAGCCACCTGTAGTCCCAGCTGAGGCAGGAGGATTGTTTGAACCCAAAAGTTTGAAGTTGCTGTGAGCTTTGACACCAAGGCACTCTACCTCAGGACAACAAAATGAGACACTATCCAAAAAAACCAAACAAATAAACAAACAAAGGCAACACAAACAACCTGTATGTCCTGAGGCAGATTATTTACCTTCTCTGAGTCTCTCTTCTCAGAGATGATTTGCAAGACACTCAATTGAAAGGACTTTGAGAGACACATCTTGCTCTAATTCTCAATTCAGAAGTGAAGAAAATGAAGCTCAGGAAATATAAAAGTGACTTACCCAGGGACCTATGGGTGCTATGGTAGTGCAGAACTAAACCATTGAAGCTCAGTTTCTTCTGTTACATCACCATCACTGCCTCTTCCCATCATTTAAACTAAGGGAAAGGCTGTAGCTTAAGCGACTGAGGTGCCAGACACATACACCAGAGCTTGATGGGTTTGAATCCAGCTCAGGCCTGCCAAACAACAATGACAACTACAACCAAAAAATAGCCAGGCGTTGTGGTGGGCACCTGTAGTCCCAGCTACTTGGGAGACTGAGGCAACAGAATTGCTTAAGCCCAGGAGCTGGAGGTTGCTGTGAGCTGGGATGCCATGGCACCAACTTGAGGCTGTGTCTCAAAAAATAAAATAAATAAATAAGGGTGATGCCTGTGGCTCAGTGGGTAGGGTACTGGCCACATATTCCAAGGGTGGTAGGTTCAAACCTGACCCTAACCAAACTGCAACAAAAAAACAGCCAGGCGTTGTGGTGGGTGCCTGTAGTCCCAGCTACTCGAGAGGCTGAGGCAGGAGAATCACCTAAGCCCAGGAGTTGGAGGTTGCTGTGAGCTGTGTGATGCCATGGCACTCTACCAAGGGTGATAAAGTGAATCTCTGTCTCTACAAAAAAAAAAAAATAATAATAAATAAATAAATAAACTAAGGGAGGGGCTCAGCGCGCATAGCACAGTAGTTATGGTGCCAGCCACATACACCGAAGGTGGCGGGTTCGAATGTAGCCCAGGCCAGCTAAACAACAATGACAGCTGCAACAAAAAATAGCCAGGCGTTGTGGCGGGTGCCTGTAGTCCTAGCTACTTGGGAGGCTGAGGCAAGAGAATCACTTAAGCCCAAGAGTTTGAGGTTGCTGTGAGCTGTGACTCCACAGCACTCTACCAAGGGTGACTTAGAGAGACTCTGTTTCAAAAAAATTAAATAAATAAATAAATAAAGGGAAGAATGGAAAGGTTTATATTTTGTGTGTGTGTTTTTTTTTTTTTTACATGAAAAGGCATTTTACTATGTAACATATTAATGAGTATACCAGATTGCATTTTCTCAAATGGCATATCAGGCACATTTCTCTCCGAGTCCCTGGAAAACCTCAGTATCATCTGTCCTTTGGAGGATTCAGTTTCTTATGACGAGTGTGATACTGTCCATGAGGATACCAACGGTGCTTAGTAGTGAAGAACATTTTGCTAAGTTGTTCTATCATGGGTCTTTGTTCAAGACGTTCACTTTTTTCTTCTAATCTGGTTTTCAGCACTTGATCATGTGTTTCTTCATTATTACACACAGGATCTGGCAGAGAAATAGGTTTTGTGTATTCATATGGAATGTCCACAGAGGGGTGGTAGCATACCATTGTCCTGCCATCAGATGCCAAAGCAAGCTCTACTTTGCAATTATAGTCATCTGGTAAAGAAGAATATGTAGATTTATGACTAACACAATATAAAGCTCCATTTTGGATTGGAAATAAAGGTTTCAAGATACTTCTCTTTGATATCACCTATTTTACTGCTGCTCCAGCCATAGTGTATCAAGATACTTATGAAAAAAGATGGTTTAAAGAAACACTGCTTTTAAAATTTGCTTCTAGGAAAAATCAATTTTCATCCCGTAAGCCCGCCATCTTGTTTCCTTGTGTGTGGTTTTTAAAGTCATGGGTAAGAGGCTTACTCTTCTGAGCCAGCTGATGGGCATGACTGCTCAGTCTGGAATGACCTTTCAATCATGGCTTAATTTCACTTTCAGTTTGAAGCTGCCTGGGCTCTAACAAACATTGCCTCTGGAACCTCTCAGCAGACCAAAATTGTCATTGATGCAGGGGCCGTCCCCATCTTTATAGAGCTGCTTAATTCAGACTTTGAGGATGTACAGGAACAGGTAATGCATAGATTTGTCTTAATTCTTGATGGTACTTATACTATAATAAGAAGATATTATATTCTTATTTCAGCTCGGCACCTGTGGCTCAAGTGGCTAAGGCACCAGCCACATACACCTGAGCTGGTGGGTTCGAATCCAGCCCGGGCCCGCCAAACAACAATGACAGCGGCAACCAAAAAATGGCTGGGCATTGTGGCGGGCGCTTGTAGTCCCAGCTACTTGGGAGGCAGAGGCAGGAGAATTGCTTGAGTCCAGGAGTTGGAGGTTGCTGTGAGCTGTGATGCCACAGCACTCTATCCAGGGTGACAGCTTGAGGCTCTGTCTCAAAAAAAAAAAAAAAAAGTATATATTTTTCCTTATTCTTGGTATAGTGCCATTAAAACCCTTGAAATTTTCTGAGTGATAGGAGTATCTTTTATTTATTGAGCCCCTCTGGAACATACCTGAGTCTATGCTAATGAGGTAACTCATTCTTGGTAGCTTTAGAATGGAACTGGTCACTAGAAGGACCAAACATAGGATTTAAAGGTGGGAAATCTTAGCTCTATCTATCTTTCTCTGGGGGTGGGAGGTAATAACAATTCTTGAACAATGAGATTGGGAGAGTTTCCAGGTTGTGAACACAATGATGTCTTGGGAAGGTACCAAAGGGCATAGAGACTCTGTGCCCCCACTTATTCCCTGCATACCTTGTCCTACTTGCCCTCTGCATCTTTTCCACTTGGCTATTCTTGAGTTGGACCTTTTTTTTTTTTTTTTGAGTTGTACTCTTTTAATAAACTGGTAAGTGTAAGTAAAGTGATTTTTTAAGTTCACCTCTAGCAAATTATCAAGCTGAGGCTGGGGAGAAGGGATCACCAAATTTATAGCTGTTTTATCAGAAATACAGATAACCTACAGGACTTGAAACTCATGTCTAAAGTGGGAGTAGTCTTGTGGGGACTTAACCTGTGGGGTTTTTGCTAACTCCAAGAGTTAGTGTCAGAATTGAATTAAATTGTTGGACACACAATAATATTAAAGAATTGGTTATTGATATGGGGAAAACTCCATATAGTTGTTGTCAGAGAAGTATTAGAATCAAAGGCACAAATCATGGCAATAAATATACAACTTCCAGTTCTCCCACTGAATTATTGCTATTGGATAGAAGTGGGGAGTAGTGGTAAGATCTCTCCTCCCTTGCCACATGTAGGATTAGTCTAAGGCATAAGAATGCAAGTCTGGCCAGGCATGGTGGCTCATGTCCTAGCATGAGAAGCCAAGGTGGGTGGATTGCTTGAGTTCACGAGTTTGAGCAAAAGCAAGACCCCATCTCTACTAAAAACAGACAAACTGAAGCAAGAGGATTGCTTGAGTGCAAGACTTAGAGGTTGCTGTGAGCTATGACACCACAGCATTCTACCCCAGGGCAACAGATATCGAGACTCTGTCTTTAAAAAAATAAAAAACGGTGGGAGGTGGTGTTGGGGGTGGGTGCTCAGTGCCTGCAGTATAGCGGTTATGACACCGGCCACATGCACTGAAGCTAGCAGGTCCGAACCTGGCCCAGGCCTGCTAAACAATGACAACTGCAACAAAAAAAAATAGCCAGGCATTGTGGCAGGTGCCTATTGTCCCAGCTAATTGGGAGGCTGAGGCAAGAGAATTACTTAAGCCCAAGAGTTTGAGGTTGCTGTGAGCTGTGATGCTATGGCAATCAACCGCAGGCGACATAGAGACTCTGTCTCTAAAAAAAAGGAAAAATGGAATGCCACTTTCTGATTACTTTCTCTTCTGGGAGGTTGGATGGGGAGGTTTTGGTTTGGCTTCTCTGGCAACATAGCTCAGTGAGTAGGGCACCAGCAACACACACCAAGGCTGGCGGGTTCGAGCCCGACCCGGGCCTGCTTAACAACAATGACAACTGCAACTAAAAAAATAGCCGGGTGTTGTGGCAGGCGCCTATAGTCCCAGCTACTCAGGAGGCTGAAGCAAGAGAATCGCTTCAGCCCAAGGGTTAGAGGTTGCTGTGAGCTGTGATGACATGGCACTCTTAATGAGGGCAACATAATGAATGTTGCCCTATTGTCTCCAAAAAAAAAAAAAAAACGTAAATAGGGAGGTCTCCAGAGCTTGTTTAGTGTGTGTCAGGCCTTGACATGGTTCTTAGCCTGGTGGGTACTCATTGTGTAGTCATGGATATAAAGCACTCATAGAAGCTACCAGTGTGACGTTTCCATCATCCCCTTTTCAGGCAGTCTGGGCACTGGGAAACATAGCTGGAGATAGCTCCGCTTGCCGAGATTACGTCTTGAACTGTTCCATCCTTAATCCTTTGTTAACGTGAGTAATTATAATCATCTGCATCTGGAGTATCTATAGCATAGTCATGTGACATGTCATTTATAAGCAGTTTACTTGATCCCTTAAGATAACAGGTAAATATAAAAACTCAAATGTATTCTGATTGCCCTGGTAAAAGATAAGTATCTTTTGAGATTAAGAAGATTGTGCTGGGCGGCGCCTGTGGTTCAGCAAGTAGGGCACTGGCCCTATATACCGAGGGTGGGGAGTTCAAACCCGACCCCGGCCAAACTGCAAAACAAACAAACAAAATAGCCGGGCATTGTGGCAGGTGCCTGTAGTCCCAGCTACTCGGGAGGCTGAGGCAAGAGAATCGCTTAAGCCTAAGAGTTGGAGGTTGCTGTGAGCTATGTGACGCCACGGCACTCTACCGAGGACAATAAAGTGAGACTCTTGTCTCTACCAAAAAAAAAAAAAATAAAAGATTGTGCCACTGTCTATGCCAAGGCAGATTTTATTCTTTACTTCATAGCACTGTAGATCCTGCTGTCGGTCATAGCACCCTCACTGTTAAGCTAGGAGACAGAGGCTAAACTAGCCTATCTGGAAAAATCCAAACTTCTACAGAAGACATTCATTTGCTAAAGGGTTATACATAGGTACTTTGGACAGTTCTGCTGTAAATCATAGATCTCAAGATCCCATGAAGGGTCATCAGAATCCCTCTCTAATCCCCCCACACACACACCCTTAGAGTAAGCTACATCTAAACCAAAACAGAGGCTTGGCTCCTGTAACTCAGTGGCTAGGGTGCCAGCCACATATATCGAAGCTGGCTGGTTCAAATCCAACCTGGGCCTGCCAAACAATAATGACAATTACAGCCAAAAAATAGCCGGGCATTGTGGCAGGCGCCTGCAGTCCCAGGTACTTGGGAGGCTGTGACAAGAGAATTGCTTAAGCCCAAGAGTTTGAGGTTGCTGTGAGCTGTGATGCCAAAACAGATGAATCAACTGTTCTGCAGAGACCTACAGTCTCATAGGCTACCACTATGACTTTCTTGGACCCTTCATGGAAAAATCATTCGATATTGCAAGGCTAAATCTCTCACAATAGTAGTCCTTTACTTTTTATTTCCAAAGATAACACTATTCCTTGTCCTGGGCTTGTGGCCAGGGTTAGGAGCACAGTACGCTCTACCTTAAAAGCTTTACAGGCTTACAAGATCTAGCCTGTTTTGTCCCTGTTATCTATGGTATTAACAACAGCTGGTCTTACACAAAACTACTCTGCGCAGAGGTTGACCTTCCAGACTGTAGCTGCTCTGTTAACATAGGCCTATGGGTAAGAAGAAACAGACAGGCTACTAGAGTCTGGGGGTTGAATTAGATTTGGCCCCAGGATTCATTTGTAATAGGCTTATGCCAAGGCACCAATCAATGCTCAGGATCTCTCTTTGCTGTTTCCTTCAGACTCCTTACCAAGTCCACACGACTGACAATGACACGGAATGCAGTTTGGGCGCTATCAAACCTCTGCCGAGGGAAGAACCCACCCCCAGAGTTTGCAAAGGTGAGAGAGCTACTTACCAGTCCCCAGGTAATGACAGGTTCCTTCATAGGGAGTTTTTAAAGTCTTAGGGGTACCTTCAAATCATGGGAAGCTTAAAAGAGGCACTTGTCAGTGAATTAGGTAATCTGTCCAAGATAGTAAAGTAAAAAGGTAAGCCTAAAGGTTCTATATAGGGGAGATCCTTGGAGTCAAGAATTATTTGGGGAAGAGAGGGTAGCAAGGTTAATGATGGAGCTGATATAGCCATGTTCTGTATGAATCTTCTCACTCTGCTTCCAACAGGTCTCTCCTTGTTTGCCGGTACTGTCTCGCCTACTCTTCAGCAGTGATTCAGACTTGCTGGCAGATGCTTGCTGGGCCCTCTCTTATCTGTCTGATGGCCCAAATGAGAAGATCCAGGCGGTCATAGACTCTGGAGTCTGCCGGAGATTGGTAGAGCTGCTAATG
>CAUYON010119742.1:0-23697 GCA_963573935.1 Arctocebus calabarensis
CTTTTTTTTTGAGACAGAGCCTCAAGCTGTCACCCTGGATAGAGAGCTGTGGCATCACAATACCAATTCCTGGGCTCAAGCGAGTCTCTTGCCTCCGCCTCCCAAGTAGCTGGGACTACAGGCGCCCGCCACAACGCCCGGCCATTTTTTTTTTTGGTTGCAGCCATCATTGTTGTTTGGCGAGCCCGGGCTGGATTCGAACCCCCCAGCTCAGGTGTAGTGGCTGGCGCTTTAGCCCATTGAGCCACAGGCGCCGAGCCTCTCCCATTTCTTTTCACACCAGGTCTTTATCAGTGGTTATACTCCCCTCTGTTCTCTATCTTTGTCTGATAAAAACCCTATTCACCATGGGGTGGGGGGGAACACAGCATTTTGTTTTTCAGGGAGGAGCAACAGATCTCACTCTATTGCCCAGACAGAAGGGCTGGAGGGCAGTGGGGTGATCATAGGTCACTACAGCTTGTCTGGAACTCTTGGGCTCAAGTGATCTTTCAGCCTCAGCATCCTAAGTAGCTGGGACTTCAGAAATGGCCCACCATGCCTAGCTCAAAGCATTAAAAAAAAAAGCCACAGTAAGCATCCTCAGAGGCCTTCATACCTACTCCAAAATGCTATTAATGATGAAGATGAAATCTTCTCATCCCCTGTTTCTTTTTTTAATTGTAAAAACTTGTCTGTGGGGGCGTTTGTATACACACTACCTAAGTAAAATGGATACTGTGAGTAGAATTTAAGCTTAAACTACGGATTTCAAAATGAATGAGTAAAAATAGATTCTATGGTTTGTAAATTATGTCTCAGTTTTTTAAATTCCTGTACATTAACCTGAAGAACCATTATTTAGCCCACTCCCACAGAAAAAGAAAGCTAAAGCCTGAATTTAAGCATATGATTCCAAGCACAAATCTATGTCAGTGAAATTTTATGTTAAGAAACCTAAGTGATGCAATGGTAAGAAGCACTATACAAAGTCAGGAAACTAATATTTAAGTTTTATCCTAAGTTTTAAGATAAAGTTACTTAATCTCTCTGCTTCTTCATTTGTAAAAGAGGGTGTGGCTCACATTAGGTTATTACAGCTTTAAAATTCTATAGTTCCTACAACAGTAAAGGAATAAAAAAAAGAAAATTCTATAGTTTCTAGATCTATAAAAAGTTCCAATAAATGACATCCTTTTACATCAAACAAGAAGAAAAACGAGTCTTTCATTTTATAGGTCAGTTTCACGAAGTTTAACTACATGTTGACAATTTTATTTTAGGTTCTCTTGTCTCAGCTATAAAGACAACAAAGTTATTGACCATGTTACAGTAAGTATAAAGGGAATCCATTGTTCATGATTTGTTTTTTACACTAACTCAAAACAGATTCCTTGTTATTTAATAAATATGCTGATTCAAGCCAAATACCCAAACTAAATATATCCATACTCCAAAAATGGCTATAAGAAAGGAAAGGAGAGGAAGGGAGGGAAGGAAGGAAGAGCCTTCAATTCATAGGCTGGTATGTTTGATATCACATTTCTACAACGAAACATAATGGAGCATAGTCATCAATCCTAAGAATCTATGCTAAGGAACCATCTTTCATAACAGCAATATATTATAAATTATAAATCAGTTATTGCTCATTTGTTCTGGTTTAGCTTTAAACATAGTTTTACCCTTAAAGGATGGCTGCCAATCTGTGTCCACAGTATAATTTCAGGGCCACTTGTTTTATGACTCTCAGATAGCCATTTGAAATAATTGACTCAAGTGCTAGCCAAATCTATTAACTTTCTTCCTTACTTCTTATGAGGCTCAAGAGATGGGTGTTGGCCTCATGTTACAAAGATAACGTCCCTGATATTTAGACAGGCCTCGAATTACAAGATAATGTCCCTAATCTTAGGCATAGTAGAATAGTAGAAATTGTCCCAGGAATCTAAAGCTGCTCTTTTAAGACCCTGGGCTACTGTTTACCTCTCACTGTTAGCTGAACTTTTATTCCAGTTTCTGAAGGAGATAAATGAAATCCACCAAAGCTGAGTTTCGAACTGCACATTATCTGGGTCAAGCACTCCCACTGTATCCTGACCATCCTGGGGTTTCAAAATACAGCAGAAGAGGGAAAGAGGAACAGAGTTTGCCAAGCACAAACTAGATTTCAACCCACTTTCAGCCCACTCCCTCTCCTGGCTTCTCTACCCATCTCTGTTAAACCTTCCCCTACAAATCCAAGGATATGTAACCTTTCCTAGTGACAAGGAGACCATCTGGTCATTTATTGTTAGTCTAGTTATTTACTATATTAGTCTTAGCAGATAGGCTGCTGGTAGTTGATTAGAGTGCAAGTGAATTCATTTCTCTCTAGGTATTTACTTCTACTCAACAGAATACTACATAAAATTCAGAATGAGTTTGGACACTGAGGTCTACTACATGAGGAAATTTTATATATTTTTTTAATGTTACAAATGCTAATTCACATTTGCATGTTTTACAGTTAAAATCTGATTTATCTGGCCCATTATCAATGAGTTCAGAACTTCATGTTACTGGCTATACATCTATAGGCATTGCTAACTAATATACAGGGCATTAAAAAGGTCCAAAGTTCCCTCAGAATTATCCAAGATAAATGATATCTGATGTTGTGTAAATGTTAGGGTTTTATTGTTTTAGCTCTATTGATATAACTCTACCTGAATACTGGATTTCTTCAAACACACCCCTTCTTCTCATTCATATAATAGTATTTATTACAAGTTTGAAACACCAACTACTTTATAACCAATTAACATTCTGTGTTAATCAATTAACAGCAAAGCTACTACACGTCCCTGTCCACTCTTCTCTTTAAAGAACTATTTCACACCTTTTCTTCTTTCATCAGACCTTGGCTGATGGCCTTATTTCTTCTTTTGTTGGTAAAATGGGAACCAGAGAGTGAACACACATTCTCTCTGTCTGCCAGCCTCCCTGCATCTGTCTGCACACTCTTCTGTCCTTCCTGTCACCTGAGATGAACACTTGTGCTCTTAACCAAGATTAACCTCTCTCAGTTTGTGTACTAATCCCATTGTCTCTAACACAAGGACATTGATTCAGCAATTGTCCCCAGTACAAATGATGCCTTGTATCAGCAAATTTTTCTCTCTCTGCTGAATCACTTCTAAAGGCTTACAAGCATGCTTATAATATCTGGCATAGTAAAAAATAAAATGTTTCCTAGGTTCCATGTCTCCCTTTGCTTCACTTCACAGCTGGAGTCTTCAAAAGCCTCTTCCACCCTTATTTTTAGTTCCTCTCCTTCCATTCTCTTGAATCTGTTCTGAGCAGCCTTTCACCCCAACCCCTCCATGACAACAGGTCTCATCAGTGACTGCCTTATTGCTAAATCCAGTGCTCAGTTTCCATCCTTAGCTGGCTGGACGGCTGGACCCCCCGGAAGCAGGGAGAGGTTAATCATGCTCACCTTTGTAACACTTTCTTCACTTGGGTTCTGGGGGAAATCTATCATGTTTCTTCTACCTTTCTCGTCTTTTTAGACTTTAACCTTTAAACACAGGAGTCTCAAGACTCAGTCTTTGAACATCTCCTCCTGGTCTCTTCTCGCTCCATGATGATTTCACTAATTTGATGGCTTTGAATACCATCTATACACTGAGTGCTGGGCACCCTGAGATTCAGCGGTTTTGTTCACAAGTCATGAAGTCATCCTTGATAGCACTGTTTCTCTCACAGCCGAATCATCAGCAAATTCTGTTGATCCTTTCTTCAAAATATGAGCAGAATCCAATCACTTTCCACTGACTACAACACTATCTCTGTGATTCAAAGCATTTCTCACTGGAATTATCATAAGTCTCCCTACTGGTCTCCCTGGCTGATTTCTCTACTTCCATTCCCCCCAATAATTTGTTCTACACACAGGATCCAGAGTAAGGAGCATAAGTAAGTAGGAGCTCATGTCACTTGTCTGCTTATAAACTTCCTGGGGCTTCCCACCTCACTCAGGGAAAAGGCCCCAGTTCATACTCCAATTCAGAGAATTGTGTTTTCTCTGCCTCTCATCTCCTTCATCTATCCTCTCCCTCTTTCCACCCCAGTCACATTGGCATTTCTGCAGTTCTTTGAATACAGTGGGTGCTCTCCTGCCTCCAGACCTTGCATTTGTTGGAAAGCTCTTTCCCCAAGTATCTGCATGATTCACTTTCTGAATTCCTGTAGGCATCTGTAAAAATGTAACTGTGTTGGTCTCAGCTGCTCCCTCTGCTCCTGCCCTGTCTTGCAGAATGCCTGACCCCCACAGGGTATATCTCGCAGGCTGTCTTGACAGGGGCTTTCATCTGAGCTCAGCCATTAGAACACATAACAGGAATGTAGACAGATGGAAGGGGCAAGCCAAAGCCTTTCTCCTCCTCTATTCTGCCTTAGGCAGTGTCTCAGAAGCAGGTGCCTCTCTTCCATGGCCCCAGGTTCCAATGGCTCTGGTAACACCTTCGGCCTAAGAGTGGTAGAGGCTTTAGGGTATTAAGATATCTCTGGGGTACCTCATAACTCTGGTTAACTGCTCAGCCTTTCCACAGTTGGTATAACAGTTCCCCTGTATTAAATTCTCTCTTTTTAAAGTACCAAGACCAGCTTCTATTCTAACTGGACCTTGATTGTTACAGTTGCTCTTTCTGAAATAGCAATCATCCCAATCTCATACTTCCCAGGCTCCCAACTTTGTCCCTAAAGTCCTGATCATTCTCTGACAGACTGTTTAATTGTCTGTGGGCTTATCGTCTATCTGCCGTCTAGATGGCTAGGTATGTGGCTCATGCCTATGATCCAAGCACTTTGGGAGGCCAAGGTATAGGGATTGCTTGAGGCCAACAGTTCAAGACCATCTAGACGATAAGCTCCTGAGAGCAGGAATTGTAACCCCTTTTTTTTTTTCACTGCTGTATTCCCAAGACCTAGGACATTGCCTGGAACATAGAAGACATTCAACATGTTATTTGAATGAAGAAATAATGCTGTTTTAATATAAACAAAATAAAGAGTAATCCCCGCTGCCCTCCAAGATATTCCTAATCTCTGGAACCTATAAATGTGTTACCTTACATGACAAAAGGATTTTGAAGACATGATAAACTTAAGTATCTTGAGTTGAGGAATTATCCTGGATTATCTGAGTGGGCCCAGTATAAGCACAACTTTTTTAGGAAAGGAGGTCGGAGAGTCAAAGTTAGAGGCAGAGATGTGACCATAGAAACAGAGTCAGAGAGAGATTGGAAGATGCCACACTAGCTTTGACACTGGAGGAAGAGACCATGAACCAAGGAATGTAGGCAGACTCTAAGGGCTAGAAAGGCGGGAGAAATGGATTCTCCTCTAGAGACTTCAGAAAGAGTGCAGCCCTGCCAACATCTTGATTTTAACCAAATAAAACCGATTTCAGACTTCCGACTTCCAGAAATGCAATGTAATAAATCTGTATTTTTTAAAAAACACAAATTCATAGCAATTTATTACAGCATTAACAGGAAATTAACTTACAGAGTTTACTCAGGTATGTAAACTCTTTTGTAGGCAGGAAGTATGTTTTGTTTGCTCTTAAATTCCAACAACCTAGCATAGTTCCTAACGAAAAGTAGGCACTCAATAAGTGTGGGGTGAAAGAATGAAGTTTAACAGCAAAGCAGAATCAGAGCTCCCATCCTGATGGAGTGGCAAAATTCCTTACCTGGCTTTATCTGATCTCAGGAAAGGAAGAAAGCACCTTGCTATTAGGAAGCCTTGGTGAGCCTTTTGAGCCATGAAGATATAGGGGCATACGGCAGGGAGGAAATCCATATCTTAGACTCCAGGATCAGCTAACAAGAATGAGGACAAGTTACAAGGGCCTTGTGTGGTATGTGAAGAGCCTTGGGCCTTAGTCTGTAGGCAAGAGGGCGCCACTGAAGCAAGGCAGGAATATTCAAATTTTCTTTTTAGGTTTCATACGACACTTAAAGCATAAGATTTAGAAATCCATGGGTTGGAGAGGAGCTCATAACTAGAGTTGTAAATGTGGTAAGCAATAGCTTATTACAATGCATAATCTAACAATATATTGCATTTAGATAAAATTTTTATTAAAAGCATTCTCACAAATATTCTTTCCTTCTGATAGGTATCTTCTTTTGGAACATTTTCCATTGAGCTATGCATGCCCTTCCTTGGTTTTCAGATAATTTTCTTGTAAACATGGATAAAATGAAATTTTATATTGTTCACACCTATAATCTCAGCACTTTGGGAGGCTGAGGCAGGACGATCACTTGAGGCCAGGAGCTCAAGACTAGCCAGGGCAACATTGTGAAACCTCATTTCTACCAAAAAATTGTTTTTAATTTAAAAATCTCCAATGGACTAAAAATTATGGCTCGCTAATCCTTTTTAACTTTTTTGTGTGTAGGCATCAGCGAATAGTATGCCAGTTATAATTTAAGGAAAAAAGTCTTCTCTGGATCATTTCAAGCTTTTTTATTAATTCCTCCAATAACATTTCCTTTCAGGAAGCCCTTTGCACTGTTTCAAAAGACTTGAGTATTCTCTTAGGAGCTGGAAATTCCCTTCCAACCAACCCTGTCCCTTTATACCTTTCATCAGCTTTCATAGTACAGAAGATATTAAAGAAGAAAGGTGAGAGGGAAAAAGTCTCTCTACTCCTTTGTCTTTTTAAAAATCCTTAGAAATGAAAATAGACTTGCTCATGACTTGGAAGTGGTGGGCTGAGGCCTCCCAGGACCATCTGGCTTATTCCACTGGCAGCCAGAGTTGAGGCGACAATTCACAAGAACCCAGGAGCTGCAGGGGCCTGTGAGCTACAGCTGCCTCCTGGCATCCAAAGAGCTCAGTGAGATTCTGCAGAAGAGATCACACATTGCATGTTCTCAAGTACAGGAATCATGTGTAATGAGGGTTTCTCTTTGTGAGCATACCAGTGAGCCCCCCTGGAATATTAAAATCATCATAGCCTTAATTTAGGGAAAAGAGGGAAGATGAATGTGCTGACAGTTCACATATATTCAAGACTTTAAACAGCTCAGCACTCATCCTGAATTTTACAAAATCACTTATTAGAGATGAAGCTTTTAAGAGCCTTTTTCTATTTTATTTGTTCTTTTCATTTGGAAAGTGGTAATGAGTACATCACTCAGGTATGAGAGCTGGCCAAGGCCACTCCATGTATTTTTTCACTTATCATTACCATCCCTAAAATCCCCCCAATTGGAATGTAGCCAGTAATATGGAGTACAACAATTATAGTATTTCAGTGCTTGTGAGCTTGACCTTGAGCTTTCAAGTCAAATTGCTCTGGCTTGAAATTCTGGCTGGAAACAACTATGTGACCTTCCATAGGTTAATGAATGTCATTGAGTCTCAGTTTTCATCTGTGAAGTTGGGGAAAAAGCCCACTGTTTGTCTAAAATGAAATATTTATTACACTTGAACCAATTGATATAAATCTGATGTGACAATAGTGATTTTTAAGTATGCACTCTATATTTTTAATAGTCTGACAGTCAACATTTTGATTTTCTAAACTAAAGGGAAATGTCTCCAGAAATGTCCTGGTGAACAGTGGAAAATATTTGGAGACTAGGGATATCTAATAAAGTTTTCCCCTATGGCTCAGGAACTACTTGCAAAGTAAATAAATTTCATTACAGTTTAAACCACATTACTTTAGTAAATAAAATGAGAATGAACTGGAGGTCCTACAACCATTTCTGTGGTCATTTTTTCCTTCAAATCCCCCCCTATTTTTGTTCTGTATAAACTTTTATTTTTTTAATTTATTTTTTTATTTTTGAGACAGAGCCTCAAGCTGTCACCCTGGATAGAGTGCTGTGGCATCACAGCTCACAGCAATCTCCAATTCCTGGGCTCAAGCGAGTCTCCTGCCTCCGCCTCCCAAGCAGCGGGGACTACAGGTGCCCGTCACAACGCCCGGCCATTTTTTGGTTGCAGCCATCGTTGTTGTTTGGCAGGCCCGGGCTGGATTCGAAACCGCCACTCAGGTGTACATGGCTGGTGCCTTAGCCCGTTGAGCCACAGGTGCCAAGCCCTGTATAAACTTTTAACTTTGCAAATACTTGAGTTAGAAATGTGTAGATTTTTAAAGCTAAGAGAACTAATTCTGAAAAACATGATTTAAAAGTATATAATTTTTTTCATGTTTTAATTAATTAATTTTTTTTTTTTTGAGACAATTCTCTTGCCTCAGCCTTCCCAGTAGCTGGGACTACAGGCGCCCGCCACAACGCCTGGCTATTTTTTGAGGCAGTTTGGCCAGGGCCGGATTTGAACCCTGCACCCTCAGAATATGTGGCTGGTGCCCTACTTACTGAGCCACAGGCACAGCCCAACATTTTGATTTTTTTAAACCAAAGGGAAATGTCTCCAGAACTGACCTTGGTAGATGGTTGAAAATAGTTGGAGCATAGGGAGGTCTAATATAGTTTCTCTATGGCTCAGGAACTACTTCCAAAATAGGCAATGTAAATAAACATCATTACACTTAAACCACATTGATTCAGTAAGTAAAATAAGAATCAACTATAGGCACTAGAACAATTTTTGTAGTTATTTTTTCTAAAAATCCCCTAATTTTTTTTTCTGTATACTTTTAATTTTGCAAATAACTTGAGCTAGCAATGTGTAAATGTTAAAGCTAAAAGAACTATTTCTGGAAAACCTGGTTGAAAAGTTTAGTAGTTCCTATGTATGAGTGTAGAGAAATTGTGTGCAATTGTTTTTTAAATAATCCAGTAAAAACTGAAAAATTGTAAAAGTGTACATTGAGCAAGTGTTTTCTACACATTAATTCCAAAGGGGGAGTTCAGATATAACCTGAACCCACACAATTGATATGCAGGCAATATATGCAGTACAGGAATTAATATTTGAGTGCTATGAGCTTGAGCTTTAAAGTAAAATTTCCTCTAGTTGAAATTCTGGCAGCAATCACTTGTGTGACATTTAGCACGTTAAGGAATCTCGTGAGTCTCAGTTTTTTCCTCTGTAAAGTGAGGGAGAAATGCTCACTGTTTGTCTAAAACGAAATTTACACATGAACCAATTTATATAATGTCTGATGTACCAACAGTGATTATACTAAGTATGTAGTCCATATTTTTAATATTTTACTCATGGCAAATGTTTGAGACAGTGTCTCACTCTGTCACCCTAGGTAGAGTGCCATGGCATCATAGCTTACAGCAACATCCAACTCTTGGGCTTTAGCAATCCTTTTGCCTCAGCCTCCTGAGTAGCTAAGACTATAGGTGGCACCTGGCTAGTTTTTCTATTTTATTTTTTTTGTAGAGGCATGGTCTCACTCTTGCTCAGGGTGGTCTCAAACTCCTGAGCTGAAACAATCCACCTGCCTTGTTCTCTGAGAGTGCTAGGATTATAGGTCTGAGTCACTATGCCCAGGCTAACCACATTACTTTCATAAGTTAAATGAGAATCAACTTTAGGCCCTAAATAAATTTTTGCAGGTTTTTTTTTTTACATTTTTTCAACATTTATTTTGTGTTTATTACATCAACATATTCATTTGCAGTTAATTACTCTAAAAATTTCGGTTACACACCATGTTTTTGAATCCAAACAGAGGTCTAGTGTTTGCTTTTCCACAAGTACAATCCTAGAAGATGTCAAACTGAATAATATGATATTGAAATACATTGATCACTGGGTATTCTGAAATTTTTATATGTTTCATTTTGATTCTTTGGCTACTCTTTATTTTTCTTTGGGTAACATCTTTACCCTGGGGACATTCATTACTGCTGACCATCAAGATAACACATAAAAAGTCATCCTTCATTGCCACAACTGATTGTCAGGGTGTTAAAATGAGATCACACCCTTATGCAGACATTTCTAATCTATTGCTATAGAATGACTCAATGGCATTTTCATAGATACTCCTTCTTTTTTATGATCATTTGTCTAACCAGAGCTGCTATATCAGGCCTGATGGCTTCAAAGGGCTCCTCTGGCCTCCAGAACTTCACACCTTGACCCTCAGAGTTAACCAGATATTTCCAAAAATTCCACCTTGATTCCTTCTTTGAAGAATCAACAAGAAATCTAAATGCAGGTTCTGCGTCAGATCCTAGAATCTTAATCTTGTGGGAGTTGGGAAATGTTGGTCCGTAGTTTTTACTTGTAAAAGATTCTACTTCTTTGCTGGGGTAGGGCTCCGATTCTCCAAACTGATTGCATAGAAAAGCCAATACGCTAAAGTGTGATGGTCCAAACTCTTGTGCTGTTCCTTCAGTGCTAAGTAATTTCTGTCTGTGAGCTGGCAGTCACTAGCCACGTTTACGACTAATGAAACTTTGCCTTTAAACTTTTCCAGAGAAACAGGCCTTCCTTTTACATCTTTTTCTTCAAAGGTATAAAAGCTGTTGATTTTAGGCTTTAGGAATTTCAGTTGTAAAAGAAACAGCATTACTGTGCATAGACCCATCGACAGCAAAACTGCAAGTACCTTTGTTTGGGGCCCGGAACACTTTGATGTAAGAGGCTCCATTTTGGATGATTCTCTTTTTCAGTTATTTTTAAACAAATAATTCTCCAATTTGTTTTCTGATGTATACTTTTTCTTTTTTTTTTTTAGACAGTTTCGCTATGTTATGGCATCACAGCTCACAGCAACCTCAAACTCTTGGACTTAAGTGATTCTGTTGCCTCAGCCTCATGAGTAGCTGGAACTACAGGCGCCCACTACAATGCCTGGCTATTTTCTAGTTGTAGTTGTCATTGTCATTCAGCAGGCCTGGGCCAGGTTTGAACCTGCAAGCCCCAGTGTATGTACCACTGAGCTCTGGGCACTGAGCCTCTTCTGTACACTTTCAACTTTGAGAATAAGTTAAGCTAGCAAACTGTAAATTTTAAAGGTAAATGACCTATTTCTGAAAAACTTGATTGAAACTTAAGGGGTTCCTATATGTGAAGATCAATAAATCATATGTGTGGATAGTTGTGTGCAATTATTTTTTTAATAGTTCAGAAAAATCTAAAAAAGAGTAAATGTATACTTTGAACAATCACTTTCAACAGGTGTACATTAATGTTGGTGGTTCAGAGATCGTAATGCTGCTGTTGATATGTAGCCAGTAACATGGAGTACTAGAATTATAATTTTCTAGTGGTTATAAGCTTGAGCTTAAGCTACAGAGTCAAACTCTTTCAGATTAAAATTTGGGTAGCAATCACTTGTGTGTCCTTCAGTACGTTAAGGAATCTCTTTGAGTCTCAGTTTTTTCATCTGTAAAGTGGGGGTTATTATTTTTCCATTATTTTTCCAGAATGAAATATTACACTTGAACCAATTTATATAAATCCGATATAGCAATAGTTATCATTAAGTATACACTCCATATTTTCAATGTTTCATAATGTTAAACATAAAGTCATTGTAAACATAAAATCCTGGTAAACATAAATTATATTTCCCTTTCTGATACTTGACTTGAAGGTAAACTTTTTTTTGATTTCCTAAACCAAAGGAAAATGTCTTTGTAAATATCCTTGGTGGATAGTTGGAAATAACTAGAGCACTGGCAGGTCTAATGTAATTTCACTATATGACTCAGGAGCTACTTCCAAACTAAACAACTTATATAAACATCATTACAGTTTAACCAGATTAAGTTCTTAAATAAAATGAGAATGAACTTTAGGTCCTAGAATAATTTTTGCAGTCATTTTATCTAAAAATCCTCTATTAGGCTGGGCACCATGGCTCATGCCTATAATCCTAGCACTCTGGGAGGTCAAGGCAGGTAGATTGCTTGAGCTCACTAGTTTGAGATTAGCCTAAGCAAGAGCAAGACCTCATCTCTAAAAAATAACCAGTCGTTGTGGCGCATGCCTATAGTCCCAGCTACTCAGGAGGCTGAAGCAAGAGGATCACTTGAGCCCCAGAGTTTGAGGTTGCTGTAAGGTGTGACACTATGACACTCTACTGAGGGTGACAAAGTGAGACTCTGTCTCCGAAAATACAAAAATAAAAATCTCCCATTAGCTTTCTTCTCTATACCTTCAACTTTGCAAATAAGTTGAGCTTAAAATGTGCAAATTTTATTTTATTTTGTTATTTCAGATTAATATGAAGATACAAATGATTAGTTTACAATCTCTGCATTTGCTAGGTAAGGTCCCCGTTGTAGTTGTAT
Organism: Arctocebus calabarensis; assembly: GCA_963573935.1. Classification (NCBI taxonomy): domain Eukaryota; kingdom Metazoa; phylum Chordata; class Mammalia; order Primates; family Lorisidae; genus Arctocebus; species Arctocebus calabarensis. Next base: position 12,216 of record CAUYON010119742.1, read on the forward strand.
CCTACATCCAGGAAGTGTGCCCTACACCATTACATTGTACCTGTTAGGTGGGAGCATCCAATCTCCTCTCTTCTCCCCTCCCCCCTTTCACCCTACCCCTCCTCCCAGCTTCAATTAAATTGAGTTTTTCTCTTGTGTGGGCATGTATGATGTCATCTACTGGCTTCATGTTAGTATCGAGTGCATTGGATATTTGCTTTTCCATTCTTATGATACTTTACTAAAAAGAATGTGTTTCACTTCTATCCAGATAAAAGATGTAAAATCTTCACCCTTTTTAAGGCTGAATAGTATTGCATATATCACAGTTTATCAAATTTTAAAGCTAAAAGAACTATTTCTGAAAAACCTGATTGAAAAGTAATGGACTGCCTACATACGAGTATAGACAAATTATATGTCTACATATTTGTGTGCAATTAATTTTTCCATAATCCAGGAAAATACTGAAGAAGTAATAAAAATATACTTTGCAGAATCATTTTCCTTCTTTTTTCTTTCTTTTTTTTTTTTTTTTGACACAGAGCCTCAAGCTGTCACCCTGGATAGAGTGCTGTGGCATCACAGCTCACAGCAACATCCAATTCCTGGGCTCAAGCGAGTCTCCTGTCTCTGCCTCCCAAGTAGCTGGGACTACAGGCGCCCGCCACAACGCCTGGCCATTTTTTGGTTGCAGCCATCATCGTTGTTTGGCGGGCCCGGGCTGGATTTGAACCCGCCAGCTCAGGTGTACGTGGCTGGCGCCTTAGCCTGCTGAGCCACAGGCGCCGAGCCTGCAGAATCATTTTCAACAGTTGTATATCAATCTCTAGGATCTCTGAACTCCCCCACTGGCATGCAGCCCATAGTTTGGAGTACAAAAATTATAGTATTTCAGTGGTTATGAGCTTGAGCTTGAGCTTGAGCTGTAGAGTGAAACTACTCTCAGATAAAATTCTGGCAGCAATCACTTGTGTGACCTTTAGCATATTAAGGTATCTCTTTTGACTCTCAGTTTTTTCATCTGTAAAGTGGGGGGAAATGCCCACTGTTTGTCTAAAATGAAACACTACACATGAACCAAATTATGTAATGTCTGATTTACCTGTAGTGATTATTGAGTATTCTCTCTTTCTCTCTCTCTCTATGTACCCACATATATATACATACACACACACACACACACACACTGAAATTCATATATATATGTTTGTGGAGGGGGTTGTTTTGGGGGTTTTTTTTGTAGTTTTTGGCCAGGGCTGGGTTTGAACCTGCCACTTCCAGCATATGGGGCCAACACCCTACTCCTTGAGCCACAGGTGCCACCCTATGCTTATCATGGTAGCATAAAATCATAAAAATAAATTTCTTTTTTAGATACTTTACTTGAACATAAAGAAACTAAATACACATTTTGATTGTTTTACACCAAATGGAATTGTCTGTGCAAATTTCCTTGGTAGAATGTGGGAAATATTTGGAGCATAAGAAGGTCTAATACAGTTTCCCTCTATGTCGCAGAAAAAACTATTTCCTGACTAAACAACTTAAATAAACATCATTACAGTTGAACCACAATTACTTTAGTAAATAAAATGAGAATCAACTTTGGGCCCTAGAACAATTTTTGCAATCATTATTTTTTTAAATCCCCCAATTTAGGGGTGGAACAAGATGGAAGACTAGATGTATATCCCTACTAGCCTCTCTCAGCAGGGCAAGGGAAAGAAAACTCCAACCATCTCTGTCTGGGGGACCTACCTGGAGATATCAATCTGGAGGCATAGTGAAGCACAGGTGGACTATATAAGCCACCAAGGAGGTCTGAAGTTGGAGAAAACCAGCACAATTGGTGAGAACAGGTGGAGGCTATCCTGCAGTTTTTGATTTTGGGTTAAACTGCTCACTGGAGCTGCCTTGGATGGCTCGGATGGGTGGGTGGACTTGAGCAGTGTCCAGCAGCCAGGTGGGATGGATTTCCTGTCCACTTGGCTGCTGGCTGGGCTGCCATTGTGGGAAGGCCCTGTGAGGGGAACAGTCTGCAGGGTCCTAGGGCATGGCCAACTGTGACATACCTGATGAGCTCAGGCATCCACTCTTGAGGGAGCTGAGTGGCTCCCACAACCCCCAGAAATTGCTTTTAGGGGACACTGTGAGAAGAGCCTCCTAAGGAATTTGGCGAGAGCTTTAAGACCCCAACCCTGCAGGGACTGAATGCTGATGAAACAACCAGGCCCTGACTGAGGGTAACTAAGTCAGGAAGACAGGACTCAATCTCCAAAGTAATTAGAGAGCAGCTCTGGCCCTCATTTTTCACAGCAAAAAAAGCATATGTTCTCTGTCTCTTAACACCACAGAGACACCTGGTGTCCAAACAATATATTACTATACATATACATATATATTCATACACACATACATATATTATTTTTGTTCCTTTTCCCATTTTTTCTTAGAATTTTTTTTCTTATGTTGTTGCAGTTGTTGTTGTTTTTATTTCTATTGTTTAGTTGGTTGTATTTTTTTATTTAATTTTTATTTTCTTCAATAGCAAAGGCTCCTCTTTTTTTTTTTTTATGGTTTTTCAGCCCCATTTATTCTCTCTTTCTTTTTTATTTCTCTCCTTTTCACTCTTTTTTGGGGAGATTTGTTTATTTTTCTCATCTTCCCCACTTAATTTCTCATACAACAGCTAAGATAATCTAAGAGATCATGAGCTCACAGCCCACAGTGTCCTTATAGCTTTGGCCTTTGGAAAGACAGTATTAGTAAGTCTCCACTGTGACATATGGCTGAATTGTTCTTTTCTTTTCTTTCTTTTTTTTCCCCCCTATTTCTATATTTGGTAGAAGTAGGGTCTTGCTTTTCCCCAGACTGGTAAGGAGCTCCTGACTTTGAGGAACCCCAACCAGACTGGCCCTCCAAAGTCCTGGAGTTGCAGGTGTGGCCATAGCACTGAACTGAACAACACCATTTCTCCTGTTGCTCTCTTTCTTGCTTTTTGTCCTTCTTCTTTCCTTTTCTTAAAGTCTTTTCTTTTCTTTTTTTCTTTTTTTTTTTTTTTTTTTTTTGAGACAGAGTCTCAAGCTGTCGCCCTGGGTAGAGTGTCGTGGCATTACAGCTCACAGCAACCTCCAATTCCTGGGCTCAAGCGAGTCTCCTGCCTCTGCCTCCCAAGTAGCTGGCACTACAGGCACCCGCCACAACGCCCGGCTATTTTTGTTTGGGTTGTAGCCGTCATTGTTGGTTGGCGGGCCCAGCATGGATTTGAACCCACCAGCTCAGGTGTACGTGGCTGGCACCTTAGCCCGCTGAGCCACAGACGCCAAGCCCTTTTCTCTTTTTTTTTCTGTTTTTTTCCTTCTTTCTTTTTCTCTTATTTCTCCCTGCCCACTCTTTTCTCTTCCTTTTGACATTATACCAAGAGGCCACTTCAACACCTAAGCTCTTAGATAAGGCAATTTAAAACAAAGGCAGTGAGAGGCAAAAAGTAGGGGAAGGCAGTGAATAAGAAGAAAGTACACATTAGGAGGAACCTAATAGTAAAATTCTAGCAACATGAAAAACAAAAAGAGAGCAACCTTCTCCTAAGAGACTATGAGGCAGCTACCCCATAAGACTCCACCTATAAAGATCTATTCTCCACACTGACCATCACAATGAACCACCTGCAAAATAAAACACCCAGAAAGTAAAGGACAAAACCTAGCTTCTACAATTATGCAAAGGATAAAACTAAGCAACAAACTTTCACACAATAAGATGACTAGAACTCCACCACACTTATCAATTATCTCAATAAATGTTAATAGCTTGAATTCCCCATTAAACAGGCACAGGCTATCTGATTGGATGAAAAAGTGCAAGCCATCCATATGCTATCTCTAGGAAATGTACCTAATCTTGAAGGACAAATTGAGACTCTGAGTAAAGGGATAGAAAACAGTATCTCAGGCAAATATAAATCAGAAGAAAGGAGAGGGTTGTAGTCTTATTTTCAGATACAAGTGGATTTAAAGCATCTTTAGTTAAGAAAGACAAAGATGATCACTTCATACTGGTCAAGGGAACAATACAACAAGAAGACATTTCAATTTTAAATATTTATGTACCCAACTTAAATGTTCCCAGATTTATGAAACAGACCTACATGTTCTGAGATTCAATCAAGCACTGAGATTGAAGAAACAATAAAAATGTTTCCAACAAAAAATGCCCTAGACCAGATGGCTTCATACCAGAATTCTATCAAATCTTCAAAGAGCTTATACCCACAATGCAGAAACTATTCCACAATATTGAGAAGGAAGGAATCTTCCCACGCACATTCTATGATGCAAAGTCACCCTGATACCAAAACCAGGAAAAGACCAAACTAAAAAGGAGAACTACAGACCAATTTCACTAATGAAAAATGCAAAAATACTCAACAAAATCTTAGCTAATAGATTACAGCTACACATTTAAAAAAATGATACATCACAATCAAGTAGGCTTTATCCTAGGGATGCAAGGCTGGTTTAACATATGCAAATCCATAAATATAATTCACCATTATCAATAGAAGCAAAACCAAAAACCATATGATCCTTCCAATACATGCAGAAAAAACATTTGATAAAATTTAGCATCCTTTTCTCACAAAAACACTTAAGAATTTAGGCATAAGTAGCCTAAACTGATTGAAGCCATCTACAACAAACCCACAGCTAATATACTGAATGGAATAAAACTGAAAGTTTTTCCACTTAGGACTAGAACCAGACAAGGATGTCCTCTATCTAAACTACTATTCAATATAGAGCTCGACATTCCAGCCAAAGTAGTCAGGCAAGAAAAGTATGTAAAGGGCATCCAAATGGGGGCAGAGAAGGTGAAACTCTCATTCTTTGGTAATGATATGATCTTACACTTAGAGAACCCCAGAGACTCAACCATAAGATTCCTGGAAGTGGTCAAGAAATACAATAACATCTCCAGGTACAAAATCAATGTCCCTAGATCAGTAACCTTTATTTATGTCAACAACAGCCAAGTTGAGAAACTAACTAAAGACACAATTTCCTTCAGAGTAGCTTTAAAGAAAATGAAATACCTAGGAATATACCTAATGAAAGAGATGAAGACAGTGGCTCACACCTGTATTTTTAGCACTTTGGGAGGCCAAGTCAGGTGGATTGCCTGAGCTCAGGAGTTTGAGACTAGACTGAGCAAGAGCCAGACTCCATCTCTAAAAAATAGTTGGGAATTGTGGTGAGCAGGTGTAGTCCCAGATACTAGGGAGGCTAAGGCAGGAGTATCACTTACGTCCAAGAATCTGAGGTTGCTGTGAGCTATGACACTATGGCACTCTATCCAGGGCAACAAAGTGAGACTTGGTCTTAAAAAATAAAAATTAAAAATTAAAAAAAAGAGAGAGAGATGAGGGACCATTACAAAGAGAATTATGAAACCCTAAGAAAATAACTAGCAGAAGATACTAACAAATGTAAGAGCTTACCATGCTCCTGGCTGGGAAAAATCAACACTGTTAAAATGTCTATACTTCCCAAAGCAATCTACAGATTCAGTGCAATCCCCATTAAAATACCAACACCAAGCTTTGAAGAACTGTAAAAAATAGCTTTTTGTTTTGTATGGAACCAGAAAGAAAACCTGTGTAGCCAAGACAATTTTAGTAATAAAAACAAAGCTGGATGCATCACCCTACAAGACTTTAGGCTGTATTATAACTCCACAGTGATCAAAAACAGCATGGTATTAGCATAAAAATAGAGACATAGAGACATTTGGAACAGAATAGAAAACCAAGAGATGAAACGAATCTCTTATAGCCATCTGATCTTTGCTAAACAAAACAAAAAGCATATCCTGGGAAAAGAATCCCTATTCAATAAATGATGCTGGGAGGACTGGATAACTACATGTAAAAGTGTAAAACTGGACCTCCACCTTTCACCACTTACAAAATTTTATTCAAGATGCATAAACGATTTACATCTAAGGTATGAAATGATAGAAGTCCTAGAAGAGGCTTGGCGCCTGTGGCTCAATGGGCTAAGGCACCAGCCATGTACACCTGAGCTGGCAGGTTCGAATCCGGCCTGGGCCCATCAAACAACAATGCTGGCTGCAACCAAAAAATGGCTGGGCGTTGTGGTGGGCACCTGTAGTCCCAGCTACTTGGGAGATGAAGGCAGGAGACTCACTTGAGCCCAGGAATTAGAGATTGCTATGAGCTGTGATGCCGCGGCACTCTATCCAGGGTGACAGCTTGAGGCTCTGTCTCTCCCATTACCCCCCCACAAAAGTGAAGAGTTCTTTCTTCCTAGAAGAAAGTGTAGGATAGACTCTTGAGGATATTGGCCTGGGAAAAGATTTATGAAGAAGACTTCTGTGGCATTTGCAACAACAACAACAACAAATGGGACTTAATCAAACAGAAAAGCTTCTGCACAGCTAAGGACACAACAATCAAAGCAAATAGACAATTTTCAGAATGGGAAAAGAAATTTGCATGTTATAATTCTAACAAAGGTTTGATAACTAGGATATATAGAGAACTCAAATTAATCAACAAAAAAAGAGTAAATGATCCTACCTATCACTGGGCAAGACACATGAACAGAAACTTCTCTGAAGAAGACAGATGAATGGCCAAAAAGCTGGGCATTGTGGCAGGCGCCTCTAGTCCCAGCTACTTGGGAGGCTGAGGCAAGAGAATCGCGTAAGCCCAGGAGTTGGAGGTTGCTGTGAGCTGTGTGACATCATGGCACTCTACCGAGGGTGATAAAGTGAGACTCTGTCTCTACAAAAAAAAAAACACATGAAAAAATGCTCATCATCCCTAATCATCAGAGAAAAGCAAATCAAAACCACCCTGAGGGCCAGGCGTGTGGCTCACACCTGTAATTCTCTGGGAGGCTGAGGCAGGTGGATTTCTTGAGCTCATGAGTTAGAGACCAACCTGAGCAAAAGCAAGACTCTGCCTCAAGCAAAAACAGAAAAAACTGAGGCAAGATGATCACATCAGCCCAAGTTGGAGTAGATGTGGAGAAAAGGGAACACTTATGCTGGTGGAATGCAAACTATTATAGCCTTTTTGGAAAGAGGTATGAAGAATTCTCAAAGGACTCAAATTAGATCTCCCATTTGACTCTGAAATCCCACCACTAGGTATCTATCCAGAAGGAAATAAAAAGCATTTTATCATAAGGACATGTGCACTTAGATTGTTTACTGTAGCTCAATTTACAATTGCCAAGATGGGAAACAATCTAAATGCCCATCAACTCAGAAATGGATTAACAAACTGAGGTATATGTAACCATGGAATACTATTCAGCCATAAAAGAAGGCACTTTACCTGGATGGAGTTGAAACACTTTCTTCTCAGTAAAGTATCACAAGAATGGAAAAGCAAATATCCAATGTACTCCATATTAATATGAAGCCAGTAAATAAACTAATACACACCCGCATGAGAGAAAAACGCAATTCGATTCCAGTTGAGGGGAGGAGAAGGAGGAAGAGGGAGAGGGGAGGGAGGTTTGGGGTGCTCCCCCTGGATGGGCACAATGTAGGGGTGTATGACACACCTTTTGGTTACAAAAGGGACTCTACCTAACAAATGTTTGTACCCTCACATTAACCTGAACTTAAAAAAAAAATCCCCCAATTTGTCTTCTTCTGTGTACTTTGAACTTTGCAATTAATTTGAGCTTGCAATGTGAACATTTGAAAGGTAAAAGAACTTTTTCTGAAAAATGTGAAACACTTAAGAGTGCGTATGTGTGTTTTCATACTTGTGCACAATTATTTTTTAAATAATCCAATAAAAACTGAGAAAATAGTAAAAGTATACTTTGAGGAACTATTTTCTACAGATGAATTCCAATGTGGGGATTCAGATATCATAATCTTTTTTTTTTTTTGAGACAGAGCCTCAAGCTGTCACCTTGGATAGAGTGCTGTGGCATCACAGCTCATAGCAACCTCCAATTCCTGGGCTCAAATGAGTCTCTTGCCTCCCTCCCAAATAGCTGGGACTGCAGTGCCCGCCACAAGGCCCGGGTCTTTTTGTTATTGTTGTTGTTGTTGCAGTCATCATTGCTGCTTGGCAGGCCCAGGCTGGATTCGAACCCACCAGCTCAGGTGTACTTAGCAGGCGCCTTAGCCTGCTGAGCCACAGGCACCAAGCCCAGATATCATAATCTTAAACCACCCCCATTGTATCCACCAGTTATATGGAGAACAACAATTATAGTAGTTCAGTTGTTATAAGCTCCAGAGTTAGCTTTAGATTGAAACTGCTCTGGGGGTAGGGGGGGCTCCTATGGCTCAAGGAGTAGGGTGCTGGCCCCATGTACCAGAGGTGGTGGGTTCAAACCAGGCTCTGGCCAAAAAAAAAATAAAACTGCAACAACAACAACAAAAATACCAAAACGAAACTGCTCTCAGATGAAATTCTGGCAGCAATAACTTGTGCGATCTTCAGCATGTTAAAGAATCTTTTTGATTCTTTGTTTTCTTCATCTATAAAGTGGGGGGAAATGCCCATTGTTTCTCTTAAGATGAAATATTACACACAAACCAATTTACATAATGTCTGATGTACCAATAGTGATTACATTAAGCATGCAGTCAGTATTTTTAGTATTTTAATCATGGCAAATATAAGGTGAATAGAAACATAAAATCATTTTAAAAATAAATTATCTCTTTTAGACCCTTGGCTTGAGAATAGGAAAGTAAAAATTTTGATTTTTTTTTTAACCCAAAGGGAAATGTCTTTGGAAATGTCCTTGGTGGACAGTTGACAATATCTGTAGCATAGGGACATATAATATAATTTTTCTGTATGTCTTAGGGACTACTTCCAAGCAAAACAGCATCAATAAACATCATTACTGTTGTACCAGATTACTTTAGTAAATAAAGTGAGAATCAACTCTAGACCCTAGAACAATTTTTGTGATCATTTTTTGGAACCTACCCCAATTAATTATCTTCTGTATAATTTCCATTTTGCAATAACTTGAGCTAGCAACATGTAAATTTTAAAGTTGAAAGAACTATTTCTGAAAAACATGATTGGAAAGTTTAGGAGTTCCTATATCTGAGTATAGATAAATTGTATGTTTGTATACTTGTGTGCAATTATGTTTTCAATAATTGAGAAAAAATCTTTTAAAAAATAGTAAAAGAATATCGTGGGAAAGCATTTCAACACCTTGTACCAGTAGAGATCTCCAAAACACTCCCGTTGGTATGTGGCCAATAATGAGCAGGAGAATTATAGTGTTTCTGTGGTTATAAGTTTGAGCTTGAGCTATATAAACTACTCCTGGTTCAAATTCTGGCTACATTCATCTGTGTGACCTCCAGCTCCTTGATTAATCTCTTTGAGTCTTAGTTTCTTCATCTTTAAAGTGGAGGAAAAATGCTTACTCTTTATCTAAAATGAAATGTTACACATATATCACTTTGTCACATCTGATATACCAATAATGATTAAGTATGCACTCCATATCTTTAATAATTTAATAATGATAAACACAAAATCATTATAAATGTAAAATCATGATAAAAATAAATTTCTCTTTTAGGTACTTGACTTGAAGATAAAGTGAACATTTTGATTTCCTAACCCAAAAGGAAATGGCTCAGGAGATGTCCTTAGGGGATGGTTGAAAATATTTGGAGAATAGGAAGAACTAATATAGTTTCCATCTTTGGCTCAGGAACTACTTCTATACTAACCAAGTAAATAAACTTCATTTCAGCATTGATCAAATTATTTTCCCATATAAAATGAGAATCAACTTTAGGGCCTCTAATAATTTATAGGGAGGTCATTTTTTTCTCCAAATCCCCTAGTTTTTGTTCAGTATACTTTCAATTTTTCAAATAATTTGAAGTAGCAGTATGTAAATTTTAAACCTCAAAGAAGTATTTCTAACAACATAATTTATAAGTATAGGAGTTCCTATATATCAGTATAGATAAATTGTTTGTTTGCATATTTGTGCACATTTAATTTTTAAATAATCCAGAATACACTAAAAATTAGGAAAATTATCTCTGAACCCCCCTCCTATTGGTGTGCTGTCAATAATATGGAGTATAAGAATAACAGCATTTCAGTAGTTATGAGCTTAAGCCTGAGGTTTACAGTCAAACTGCTCCAGGTTGAAATTCTGGATGCGATCTCCTGTGCGACCATCAGCTCACTGATTAATCCCTTTGAGTCTCAGTTTTTTCATCTTTAAAGTGGCTGAAAATGCTTAATATTTGTCTAAATCGAATTTTACATGTGAACCAATTTATACAATGTCTGATGTACCAATGGTGATTATTAAGTCTGCACTCCGTATTTTAATCATTTAATCATGGTAAACATAAAATCATGGAAACATAAATTAAATTTCTCTTCTAGATTCTTGACTTGAGGATAAAGAAAGTAAACATTTTGATTTCCTAAACCAAAGGGAAATGTCTCAGGAGACGTTCTTGGTGGATAGTTGAAAACATTTGCAGAATAGGGAATAGGGAAATCTAATATAGACCCCCTCATCCCCCGGGAAAAACTTCCAAACTAATGAAGTCAATAAACTTCATTTCACTTTTAACCACATTACTTTAGCTTATAAAACGAAAATCAAGGCTTGGCGCTTATAAGCTCAAGCAGATAAGGTGCCAGCCACATACACCAGAGCTGACAGGTTGGAATCTAGGCCCGGCCTGTCAAACAATGACAACCACAACCAAAAAATAGCCTGGCATTGTGGGCGGCACCTGTAGTCCCAGCTACTTGGGAGGCTGAGGCAAGAAAATCGCTTAAGCCCAGGAGTTGGAGGTTACTGTGAGCTGTGACTCCACAGCGCTCTACCCAGGGTGACAGCTTGAGGCTCTGTCTCAAAACAAACAAACAAACAAACAAAAAAATCCAAAAAACAAGAATCAACTTTAGGCCCTTTGAACAATTTTTGCCGTCACTTTTTCTTCAAAGTCTCCAATTTTGTTGTTATTGTACTGTATGCTTTTAACTTTGCAAATAACTTCAGAGAGCAATGTGTAAAATTTTAAGCTAAAATAACTGTCCTAAAAACATGATTTATAAGTATAGGAGTTCCTATGTATAAATCGCATGTTTGCATACTGTGTGCAATTAATTTTTAATTGTCCATAATACACTAGAAAAATAAGAAAACGATCTCTGAGGCCCCCCCATTGGTATGTACTCAGATGAAAAAAACTGAGAATCGGTAATTTTCTGAATGTCACACAGGTGATTGCAGCCAGAATTTCAACCTGGAGCAGTTTGACTCTGAAATTCAAGCTCAAGCTCACAATCCCCGATATTCAATAATTTTTTTTCTTTTTTTGAGACAGAGCCTCAAGCTGTCGCCCTGGGTAGAGTGCTGTGGCATCACAGCTCACAGCAACCTCCAATTCCTGGGCTCAAGTGAGTCTCCTGCCTCCGCCTCCCAAGTAGCTGGGA